>JANHAO010024453.1:0-11622 GCA_026873985.1 Saraca asoca
TTAAATGGACTTCTCACCATAGGCTTCATCTTAATTATGCATGAGTCATAAATATGAACATAATATGTAATATAAGATGAATATTAAACCTTTTTTATCCAAATCCATAGATCACTTAGTTATAGATGCAATAGAGCCCAATCAAATTGACTCTAAGGCACCTATATTCAGCTAACAAAAAATTCTAACAAGAATGCTACTAATGATTTTGTAAGAGTGGTCCTCTTTTGGCAAACCAGAAGAGAGACTCTCTGAGGTAACAAAAGTGTAGTAAACCTAAACATTTTTTTTTTTGTTAACAATGATAAAAAGGAGCCAAATCTAGTTTTGATAAGATTGTCCAGTCATACAAGGATCACACATTATGCATGCCAATGAGTGCATATGCAGCTAGGCAGGGTAATGATGTATATGATACAGATATACCTAAGAGGATGCAGATTTTTTAGGAAATCGTGGGATCTTTCCAACTAGATGTGTAAATGCGTGGCCTAACATCACTTTTCTAGTCACAAGAAGCTTTTAGATTTAGTCCTAAGCCTAACATAATCTTGTAGAGGTATGACCCAACATACCAGGCAATAAAATTGCACTTTGAAGACCTCACTTTGGGACTTAGAAACCTAATTATTATGCTTAATTTGATTAAGATTGTTGAAGAATGACTTCAAGAAAGGATGTTGAGGCATGAATTTATACATGCTGTTTAGTATCTAAACCAAATTCTATATGAGGAAAACCATCCTAGACTTGTTCATTAGGACTTCCACAAGTTTATAAAGAGTTTGCCAATGTTTTGGTAGTTTTAGGTATTATGGCCAATAAAGCACTTGATCTAACTGGTTTTAACTATAGTGGTAAACTTAACATCATAACAAAGGCCAACAAAAACACTAAAGCCAAGACTAGAAAGGATTCTTCCCTAAAAGATTTGAAGGGTAATTTTAAGGATCATCCAAAGATTGGAAATAATAATGAAATTCTTAATTCTATAGGCAATTGAGATATAGAGACTGGTATTAGGCAACAAAGCAACAAAGATGTTAGTGCACTATGTTTTTAGCATGGAGTTTTGCGTACCAATTGTATTGATTGTTTAGACTGTACAAATGTAGTCCAGTATGCTTATAGTCTTTAAGCTTTACAACATCAGCTCCATGTTATGTGCTTAACCAATGTTTCAAAAATGGATCCTGATAGTAGTATTATTATTGCCCTAATGGATATGTATCAGGGTATGGAAGATGCTCTTGCTTAGCAATATAGTGGTTTTACATATCACGATACCATGTTTCTTGAGAGGCAAGGAAAATGGAATGTAACAATCCAATCAATAGAGTTTTTGAAATCTATAAAGTGATACTACAGTAATGCTTACACTGATGGGGGAAAAACAAGATGTAATAAACTTATTTTTAGGTTACTTCTAAGCATAAGTAGGGAAACTTGCTCTTTGAGAGCTAGATTCAGATTACTTTTTCCATATATTTGGGATTGGGGAAGATCTTATCCCTGATAAGTTTATGAACTTAATCTTAAGCCTTCTTGTAGAGCTGAAATAACCCTCCAACCCTTTTCTAGCTTGCAAAGAAGACCTTCCATGCATAAAATTGTCTTCATTTGACAAATTAATTAAGAAAAAGTGCAGTGGAATTAAAAATGTGAGACTTTGCAGTGAACCTAATTGAAGATTAGGTGGTAGGGTTGGAAACAATGGGGTTGCACTTGATGCTACAAAAAAGGTGCTACTACAAAAGTTACCTCTTATGAAACTAACAATGGTGTATCTTAAGCAAAGAGAAAGGTTACAAATCCAAGGTCATGGTTTGCTGTTGGGGATCATGGAAGCCAGCGACTACATCTATAAAGTTAGACTCCATAAGAGAATTGGTTGATGTGTTGAATGCTAGATCACTTTCATTATGATCTCAAAATATGAATGGCTAGAAACACAGGAATAATGACATACAATGTGTTCTTAAATTTCTTAGTAATCATCAATCACACATTATTGTTCTAAGAGTTGCTAATGCAACATGTATGGGGTTGAGGGAGCAAATAACAGAGATTATTTTTATATTGGCAAATGAAAAATTCTCAAGATATAGTGAAAGGATAAAACCATTGCCAATAGTTATTTTAGGAGAGAAAGACATACCTTACATTTACAAAGATGCAAAAACTTCCAAGGACCAGCTTCCCAAACAGTAAGGCATTGTCAAGAAAGCTATCACTTTTGGACGTAACCTTCTAAACCCATTGGCAATAGTTGCAATGCTACGTGGTTTCATTAAGTGATTTTATCATGGAAGCTTAAGCTATTGGAGCAATTTCTATCAAGTGATGAGAAATTTGAGATACTTGAATGGGTTATGATGAATGTTACTAACCAAGTTGGTATAGACATAAAATTAGCCATCAGTTATGACTAGCTTTTTGCTCCTTTGCTATTTGTTAGTGGCCTTGGATCTTGGAAAGCCAATGTTATGTGTATTAAGGGTACAATTGGAGACTATAGGTGTGGAAAGGAGATATCATGTATTTATATAAGTTTTTGTAAATAGCTTGTGAAGTGACTAGGGAATGTTTGATTTTCCTTAAGTAACCTATGACAATGAAGTACGTGTGTAGTGAGACAGGAAATTGTAATGCCAAATGATGGACTAGAAAGATAGTATTATTTAAGTAGGCATGGTAAAATGATTTGAGTTGGTAGATTTATGCTTATGGGTTGGAGGATTGAGTTTGGTGAAGCTTTAGTGAAAATATTGAATGCTATGCACTAGGAAGCATGTGATGTCTTGTCTTAATTGAAATAATTGAATAAGAATATATTAGCCTTATGCCACATAAGATATGTGTAAGCATAAAAGTATGTAGGTATATGTGGTTGTTTAAATCTTGGAAATTGTCTATGTGTTTGTAAGTGTTTGAGTATGAAATAAGTATTGTAGATAGCCTATGTATCTTTGAGGAAATAGCACTACTTTTATTATGATGTTATGTAATAATTGGGTATAGTATCTTGAGTTGGAAAAGATGGATTAAAGTTTATATGAAAACTGTGTTATAAAATTATGTGTCTAGTTAAAATATATAATTGTGGGAGTATAGCTTTGCTTAAAAAGGTTGAATTTAGGAAGATGCCATGTGTGAACACTTGTGTACATATAGTGACATTGTTTTATGTAGATATGAATGAATATTGCACTTATAGGTTAATATGGTTAACCCATTATAACATGAGTATTGATGTGTGATTATAAAACTTTCAAGTGTGGGAAATTAGAGTTAAGTGGATATCCTAACAAAGACCCTGATCGTATATTTAGATTGTTACTTGAATATAATAGATATGAGTTTATTCTTTTGATTTAGCATGGAAAACTTAGGAAAGAATCAAGAAAGGCTTGCCCTAGCATTATGTTTCTCATTGCTTAGGTCTTTTCATACTTCTAGAGGAGAGAAAAGATGTTCCTATTGAAAATATTGTTGTTTTAGATCATGGTTGTCAACCAGTGGGAAGTCATCCAAGTAAATCTTGAAGTTTTAAAAAGGTTGTTCATAAAGTGTAGGAAACTTTAGATCTTAGGGAGGAGCTTAAAACTACCATCCCTAACAATGCAAGTTTTCATAAATCAGTGAATTCTCACTAGTAACTCTTGGTAGATAGTTCCCCCCTAATACTATAGCAAGTAACGATGTCTGGGAACTATCTGATGGTACCTTTTAGAACAAAATCCATGTTTCTTGGAAGCAGGGCTAAAAGAAGCCTTGAGAGCGCTATATGGAATGACACATCTTTTCTTGGTCTTTTGTTGATGTGATGGATTATTCATTACTAGTTGGGGTGAGTGATAATATTTGTTAAAAAGGAGCAAATCAAAAAACTTAGCTACAAAGAATACCCTTTCATGAAGGTCCTGTTGGAAAATCATGGTAAAGAAGATATGACATGGAACCTGAGTCTCTTATGATGGATTAATACCATCATTGGTTTAAGTGAGTTATTGGTATGAACCTTCAATACTCATGATTTGGATCCTTATTCTTAATAGATGTTTTAATATTTTATTTTGACCCTGTATAACTATGCTTCTAGAATTCTAGGATGAATTCTTTTGTTAGGGGGAAGAGTTTGTAATGCCTTAAAAGGAAAATAGTAAGAAAATGAAATAAGGAAAATGAAAATATATTTTAGTTGGACTAAAGTAGGGATTTTAAAATAATCATTGGGGCTGTAATTTAATTTTTTCCTTTTCTAGAAGGACCTTTTTGAAGATATCGAAAGGTTAACAAGGTCAAAATGCAAATTGCCCTATTTTACTTTATGATATAATTTCCCCAGCACTAGCTTATTTTTCCCCATGTACTCTGCTTCTTTAGTCAAAAACTTCCTCTATCCCGCATGAGATCCTCAGCTTCAACCGCTATCCTTTTCCTAGTTATTCATTATCCGACGAGCCTTAGATGCCATCCTCCTTCTTTTCTCCTTCTTCTGCATCTTGCCTTCGCTGGCTCAGCTCAGTAGCTTCCCTCCTTCTCTGGTGTATTATAGCCAGGTGGAAGTTTAGCTTGTTGGTGGCGATTTGATGTAATCTGAGTAGCCTACAACTTTCTCTCTTATCAGTGAACCTTTTTAAAATAAAAGATTTATTTTATATTAAGTCTTCTTCAAGATATTAAGAAATCTTGCTTGAAACCCTAACACTTCAAAGCTGATGAAAGTTGAAATTTTCTTGTTAATTTACTTCAGTAATATTTGTTGGTCCAAAAAATAACTAGATAAAAACTAAGATCTTTCCCTTATTCTCATTAAGGACTTTTATACTCTTTATGATTTAAATGAATTTAATAACTAAGTTAATTCAAAAGTAATTGTTAACTTCAATTTGTAAGCAAATGCACAGCAGAAGATTTTCTTTTATTAGATTATGTAGTTAACAATTAATCTATGAATTAAATGAATTAGCAAAAATTCAGATTGTAGATTTTATGCAAAAACCAAAAATATCCAGTAATATGAAAAACAGTAATAGAAGAATCAACACACAAATTTTTAAAGTGATTCAACTTGAATTGAAGCTGCAATTCAAGTCCACATCCACTAGATCAATCGTTAACTGAATGATTTGTTCTATTACTAACACAAGATTTTAAATTGGGCTCCTACATACCAATTTTACAACAAGAATTTTACAGGCTCTTGCAATAGCTATGGTACAAAAATTTCATATCTAACCTAACTATGATCAGCTTCACAATTCAGAAGATCTAGAAGAATTCAATGCACTACTTACAAATTGTAATTAACCTCACAATTTTAGAAAGATGTAAAGGGAAGATTAACCTCTTCCTTGTATCCAGATTCTTAAACATTAGAAATCTAAAATGTAAAACAAGATAGAGTTTAGAAATATAAATAGTGATATTAAGAATTAAATATCAATTAGCTAAGTAAAAATCTCCTTCAGATTGCTCAAGAAATGATTAAATCATTCAAAATAGATGAGATAGTGAATATCAGGTGAAAGCTCTCTTAGTTTCTCAATTTTCATCGCAATGTGTTATGAAAACAAAATGAGGTTTGGTCTATTTATAATTGAGAAAAAAATAACTAGTTCTCAGTCCTTGAATCGATTCATGAATCAATTTGTAGTGGTTATAACAAACTTGTAACTACTAATTGATTTATAAATCGATTTAGATCAAGTGAAAATTCATCACTGAATCGATTCATAATGTTTTAAAAAGAGATTTGAATTGATTATAGAATCAATTTATAAAAGTTCGAAACCTTTGGTAAGAAAAGTTTTCTTCATGAATCGATTGGTGAATCGATTCAAGTTCATTTCACAAGTTTTTCAACATAAATTGTTTCATGAATTGATTCACATAGTGAAAAATAATTTTTATAAAAATTTAATTTGTGAAAGAACATGTAAACAATTTATTTGAAAATTTTGATTTAAAGTTCATTTTAAATGATTTATTCTACCTCACTAAAAGTTGTTTTAGAAAATATGATTGAGTAATTTGAATTAGATTTCAATTATAAAAGATCCTATAAAATAAAATAAAAACCTAGAATTAATATTGATCTTTTGAGCATTACTTTGATTAACTTTGAACCTGCAACACAAATAAACACTCAAACACATAATTAGATTGTGATGTAAACTAAAATTGTTTTTCAACATCAAAATCAAAGAAAATGTCTAACTAGGAAAATCTATGCTAACAATCTCTCCCTTTTTGATGATGACAAATAATTTTGAATGAGATTCAAAGTTTCTTAAAAATTAATTTTAGATGAGAATAAAAAATTTTATGTTCCTCTTTATATTCCTCATCTTTTCTCATTTTTTTCAAAGAATTCATAAATCTTTGAAAATTTCATCTCTCTCCCCTTTTTGGCATATCAAAAAGAAATTGGTGCTATATTAAAAACAGAAGAAAAATTAGATTTTCAAGAAAGAAATCATATAGCATTATATCAGTTTTTTTTTAAATAACAAGAATAACAAAGTTATAAAATTAGAATAATAGTCAATAGCATAAAAAATTTCAATCATTAATTTTAGCTCAAAATTAATGTTATTGCTTCCATATGAGCTGGTTACTCTTCCAATTAATGGAAAATTACTATTAACATTGATTTAAGAAAGAAAAAAATAACATGAATTGAAGCAAAAATATGTTTTGGTGACTAAATCGATTAAGAAATTGATTTATCTGAGACAAAGTCGATTCGGCTATACTGAATAAGAAATTTGAGAAATTTGAAAACAGACCAAAACATTAAAAATTTTCTGAATTAGTTTAGGAATCGATTCTTAGTGAAAATTTTTGAATTGTGAATCAATTCTTAAATTGATTCAAAAACTCAAATTAAGCCTGGAAAAATTTGAATCAATTTTGAATTTGATTCATAAGACATGAAATCCATTTTATGCATTTGTATTATCACATATTATTGGAATCTTGTCAAATTTTAGTCCATACTCTGAAAGTTGCTATTTCATCCATAAAATCTGAGCACAACAACTTTTAGCTGCTATGTACTCTGGCTCAGGAGTTGACAGTGCTACATAATTCTGCTTTTTGCAAAACCAAGAGACTAGTGAGTGGCCAATAAATTGGCAAGCACCATTAGTGCTCTTTTTGTTAGTCTTGTTATTGGCATAATCTACATCAGAATAGCCAAGCAGATTGCATATATCTATTTTTGGATACCATGACCCCAAATGCTTAGTCCCAATAAGATATCTAAAATTTTTTTTTACTACACCAAGATGTGGTTCTTTTAGATTAGTTTGATATCTAGCATATAAACAAACACTCAGCATAATATCAAGTCTATTAGCAGTCAAGTAAAGCAAATTTCCTATCATTCCTCTAAACAAAGTTACAGTTACACTTTTACCATTTTCATCTGAATCTAATTTGAGTGCAGGACTCATTGGTGTTCCAATGGGCTTGCAACTGTCAAATTGAAATCTTTTAAGTAATTTTATTGTGTATTTTGTTTGGTTTAGAAAAATACTAGTTAAGCACTATTTAATGTGTAATCCAAGAAAGTAGGTGAGTTCTCCCATCATACTCATCTCAAACTTGCTTTGTATTATCTCAAAAAAAGTTTTTACACAAAACATCATCAGTAGAACCAAATATTATATTATCTACATAGACTTGAACTAGTAAGATATGTTTTCTTTTTTCTTTTCTAAAAAATGTGGTGTCAACTTTTCCTTTTCTAAAGCCTTTTTGCATTAGAAATTTACTTAACCTATCATACCAAGCTCTAGGAGTTTGCTTTAACCCATACAAAGCTTTTTGAAGTTTAAAAACATGATTTGGACAGAGGTGATCCTCAAACCTAGGGGTTGCTGAACATATATCTCTTCCAAAATGTATCCATTTAAAAAAGTGCTTTTAACATCCATTTGAAAAAGCTTAAAATTTCTAGAGCATGAGAAAGCCAATAACATCCTAATAGCTTCTAACCTAGCTACTAGTGCAACGATTTCATTATAGTCTATTTTTTCTTCCTAATTATAATCCTTTGCAACTAACCTTGCTTTATTTCTTATTATCAAACCATTCTCATCTACTTTATTTCTAAAGACCCATCTAGTACCTATAACAGAACTATTTTCAAGTTTTGATACTAGAGTCCAAATTTGGTTTCTTTTGAATTGGTTCAATTCTTCATGCATAGCCAAAATCCAATTTTCATCTTTTAAGGCCTCTTGAATATTTTTGGACTCAATTTGTGAAATAAAAGCTAAATGGTTGTAGATATTTCGTAAATGACTACATGTTACCTATTTAGTAGCTTCTCCTATTATCAAGTTTTTAGGATGATCTTCCAAGAACTTCCACTGTTTCTGAGAAGTATTGGGTTCAAAGATGTCCAGGATGACTATATCATCATCATCTTCCTTTGAGTAAAAAACATTTATCCTTAGTTGATCTTTGTTTTTCCTCTAAATTAGAGTCAGAATTCAACCAGTTCTGTTAATCATCTTCTATTCTTAACCTATATACATGTAAGGTAAACTCATTAAAAATAACATGTATGGATTCTTTAATCTTCAAAGTCCTTTTGTTATAGACATGAAAGGCTTTGCTAGATTAAGAATACCTAATAAAAATAGCTTCATCTAATTTAGCATCAAATTTATCCAGATTATCTTTGCCATTATTATGCATAAAGTACTTACAACTAAAAACATGAAGATGTGACATATAATTCATGATAGGTCCTATTAAAACTCTATTTGATATATAACAAGTAGTGTTAACTGCATCTGCCCAAAAAGACTTTGGAAGTGAGCTCTCATTCAAAATTGTTCTCACCTCATCAACTAAACACCTATTTTTCCTTTTAGCTACACCATTCTATTGGGGTGTCTTAGGTGTTGAAAACTTATGGCTTATGCCACTTGATTTACAGAAAGTAGCATACTCCTTTTTTTCAAACTCTCTTCCGTGATCGCTTCTAATGCTAACTATAGTTACCCCTTTTTCATTTTGAATAACATTTGCTAATTTTTTAAAAGCTTTAAATGTATCACTTTTATGTGATAGAAATAAGGTCCATGTAAATCTAAAATAATCATCTATAATTACAAGCACATAGAGATTTTCTCTGTAGCTTCTAATCCTAGATGGTCCTGCTAGATCCATATGAAGCAAATCAAGGGGCTTTTGAAGTAGAAACAACCTTTTTAGATTTAAACAAGGATTTGACTTGCTTTCCTTTCAGACAATCATTATACATTCTGTCTTTTGTGTAGTTTAATTTTGGCAATCCTAAAACTAAATTCTTCCTAGAGAGTTTTCCTATAAGTTCCATATCTGTATGTCCTTGTCTCCTATGCTAGATCTAAGAATCTTCATTTGAACTAACTTAATAAAAGGAATCCAGATTTGATTCAGCATACAAGTCAATTATGTAAATATTATTAATTCTACATCCAACAAGTTTAACTTATTTGTCACTATCATTAATAACCAAACATTTATTTGAATTAAAAATTACTTTGTTCCCTTTGTCACAAAACTGAAGTATACTTAACAAATTATGTTTCAAACCTTCAACCAGTAGCCTATCATCAATAAAAGAGTTAGGAATTTTACTGACTTTACCTATTCCGATCACTTTTCCTTTGGCATCATCTCCAAAGGTAACTTTACCTCTTATGATAGATGTGAGAGTGATGAAGTTGTTTCTATTCCCTATTGTATGACGTGAACATCCACTGTCAAGGAACCATAGATTGCTTTTCTTCTCCCACAATCCTGCAAATAAGAGATTACACTTATTATGCTAGTACCAAGTTAATCTTGGGTCCAAATCTATTAGGTAGCAATGAAATATTCTCTTTGAAACTAGATGCTTTAGGCATCTAGACCAATTTTTCATTTGGTCTTAGAATAGAGGTGCCAATTCTATATGGGCAAAACTTAAGATGATGACCTCTATGATTATAGTAAAAATAGGTAATATAATGAAAGTGTCTCTTAGTCTTTGCTTGTTTATAACCTAAACCAACTTTATTTTGAGAGCCTTTTTGATTGTCTAGCATGCTAATAAATTTTACATAAATTTCAGCAAATCCTTGTAAAGACTTATTCAACTTTTTTATCTTAGAATTGTAAGACTCACAATGATTACATGCTTTGCTCTCACTTAATAGTTTCTCAACTAAATTATTCATATCATTATTTTCTTTTTCAAGTTGCTTGATCTTTTTAATCAAATTTTCATTCTGAGTTTTTAACTGCTTTAATTCCTTGTTAGCCTTAGTCAATGCTTCATAGATTTCCTCATACAAATCATCAGACTTATTATCAGTTTCAACATCAGTTAGAATATTTAATTCACTATTAGTATCATTGACACAAGAGCCGCAAAAAAATGAAGGACATTTCAGTACCTCTATGTCTTTATTATGTTTGGCCATAAGGCAATGCTACCTTTGCTTTTTCGTATCATCCTCAATTCTACCAAAGTAAGCAATCTTTAAGGCGTCCAAGATTTCTTTTGCTCGTGTACATTCAAAATTTTTTTCACAACCCATTTTAGTTTGGATGCAAGGAGATGTTTCCTCCTTTCATCCTCAGTCAGCAATGGTATAGATTTAGGCTATAGAATTCCACCAATAGATATTTTAGGACATTTATACCCTAATTCTAAAAGTTCTAGCATGTTTACATCCACTACAAAAATAAAGGATTTTGGCGATCAAAAATAGCGATCGAATTTTTCAGTCGCCAACTGTGACCCACTTGCCACCACTTCTGCGACTGAATGGCTCAAGAAAAATTAGAAAAGCTTGGACACCAAATCTGTGATTGAATTTTTCAGTGGCAAAGTTCACGGCCTCTATTCGATCGTAGTAGGGTAACAAACTATAAAAATTTTAAAGTTTTGTTGGGAGAAATTTTTGCGACTGAATTGTTCGGTGGCCATAGTATGTCTGGAATCTCTAGCGACCGAAGTTTTCGATCATAAAATTTGACCCCGGCCTACCCGATAGCCAGTCAGCGGCATAGCTTTCTTTTTCCCCATCTTGTCTCAACTTTTGCCCTAGCCTTTTTCCTCTTTGTGTGTGTCGGTCCGACTCACCCTCTCTCTCCCGATGCTTCATCGTCAACTAAAAACGAGGTAAGGTTTCTTAATTTTGATGAATTTAATACTTTCCTTATGTAGAATTCATCAATTTGGTTTCTAGAAATGACCAGTGAACTCTGCATTGCTTCCATTCCTGTATAGTTTTTGGACTTTGATGTGCCAAAAGATAACTACACGGTAGGTCTTCTGCTGTTTAACCCACAAGAAGCATTTATGGTAACCTATTTAGAGTTTTTTTGACCTGGAAATTAATTCATAGACGTTACATGAGGTGCCCATTGTTAGGGATAAATCGAGTCCTAGAGCTGTGTCACTCTTGAATGGGGCTACTTATAATAAATTGAAGTAGTTCTTACCTTTAATTTAATAGAAAAGAATTATTGGGAGTTGCCTAAGCCCGATTTTTACTACGTTCTTGGATTTAGTGATTTTGAGAAACTTGGAGGATGCATCAGCCCCCAATCTATCCTGTAGTGGTT
>JANHAO010024454.1:0-11618 GCA_026873985.1 Saraca asoca
GATACATGCAAGTTCAGGTTCTGTTTTGATTTTCTTCCACTGAAAAAACATAAATTTGTGTAAATGCAAAAAAAAAAAAAAAAAGCTTATTCTTTTAGACAAGAACAATTTATATAAAGAAATGACATCATTAAATTCAAAATTTAATATTATCAAAATCAAATCCTCTACCCCATCATAATAAATATATGCAATGGATGGGAAAGTATAAGATTTCATAGTCAAAAAAAATGCATGACACAAAATATATGGGATCAACAATGTTGTTAGTGCCACACGGCAACAAACAAATAGAGAGAGACTCCAAGATGATTGAAAAAAGTTTTATTACTTGGCTACTCCTTATAGTTTCACACTCGATTTCATAAAATGATATAAATTTATATATATTGTTTGCCCCTTAATACAAATATAAATGATATGTAACCTTTTCATCAACAATAGTTAAATTGCATCAATAAAATATTATCTACATGTGTTAATTACATACTAATAAAATTTAATCAAAAAGTGATAGAAAATATTCAATTAAAAATAGAAAATAAATATAAGGACTCAATTATAAATATTTGATCTAATTAAAAATTGAGTGAAAGGAACAATAGAATAATTTATCCATTAACTAAATCAACATAAAACATTACATAACGTAATAATGGTGATATAATGTCAACTTTTCATGTGCATTTATATCTTGTTATCACATGTTAACCAACAATAAGATTTCATATTGAAATCAGTAACAGAGCAATTCATGTGAACAAACTTTAAAAGAACAAAGAAATTGTAAAAGCACACACTTTAAAAGGATAAAATGACAAAGAAATTCATATTACAAATTTAACTAGAAATCTAAACAAAACTTTTTGGAACAATCACAGCAAAAATGTAGAATCATAACAGAAGGGTTCTGAATGGAGATAGAGAGCATACTTTGGAAAAGATGGCACAAATTTTTGGAAGATGACAGGTGAGATTCGTATTGAAGATAGAAATCTACATGTAAATTATTGAAGTAGCAATTCTTTCCTATAATTACATCAATGTTCATTTAGAAAGCATTAATCCAAAAGAAGGGAAAAAACCAACAAACACAATTAAGTAAACTTGATGACTGAAACATGAGATTACATTTAAAAAGATAGAACTTTTTGTTGACAATTTAGTAAGCCTTGGGAAGAAGAAAATAAACCCCTTTTTAGTAAAGAGATGAGAATATTATCCTTGAATCATAATTCATTCATCTTTACATAAGCTACAAAAACAAAGTTCCTCAACAATAATAAGTGGTGAAGCTTTAGTTGAAGTTTAAAACTTGAATTTAACACAAACAAAGAAACTAGCAAATACACTATCCCCAGTGACAAGCAATAAAGAAATGTGTATGTGGAAAATACACTTTTGGCCATTTCCTATCACTAGCACAACATATGGGAGCAGCCTATACGAGTCTCCCGCAAAACAGATCAACCTGCATGAATGCTCGAAAAAAAATACACATCACGACATATCAAACAAAATCATAGCAAGACAAGCAAACATGAGAGACACACCAATAGAGCCAATGGAGATCATGAATCTATTATAGATGTTAGCAAGTCGTTGCTATTTAAGCGGCTATCACATGTTGAGTCTATGAGACTGACTCTCCAATCAATGAATATGAGGTAAGGAATATTAAAAAAAAAAAAGTAGACATATGTCAAATTACTAAAACACAAAGAATGTGAGCAAAGGAAAAGGGAAGTTCAAATAAAATCTTCTGAAGTTAAGTTCAAGAATGTTCATCGCAAGAATCATCTATCCATAACCAATATGATAATTATTCATCAAGAAGTTTCAATCTATAAAGGAAACTATTAGCATGAAATGAGCAAATACCTAATAAATGTGCATGTTGGCGTACCAATTGAAGTACAAAAGGTGCATCCACATGATCCAAGTATGATATTGGAGATATAAGAACCACAGCTTCAAACTTCTCTACTATCTTTGCCTGAGTTAAGGCTGACAGACATAATTATTAATGTGAAACCATTTCAGGGGTCTTAAATGTATTTTTTTTATTGCAGCTATTTCTAAATACCATAAATAGTATTTTTTGTATATTGTATATTATAAACACTTAGAGTGTGTTTAGTATTAGTTATATTTTTTTATTTCTGGGAAAGTGTTTGATATTAGTTATATTTTTTTATTCCTGAAAAAGTGAGGTAGGAATAAAAGTTTCTCATATTTAGTACAAGAGATAAAAAATTATTCTCAGGCATAAAATATGCCCAGGAATAAAATTTGTGAAGGAAAGTTAAAAATTTTATTCCCACCTGTAAGGGTGGGAAAGAAATATTCTCAGACATAAAAGATTCCTATAAATAAAACATTCCTGAGAATAAAACATTTCATGAACCAAACATATCCTTATTGTAGTTTATTGTATCCATTGAATTAGATCAAACAATTTATCAAATGGGGGATCTTCGTTGGTCACTATGCTATGCTTTGGGATAACTTTTGTGTCTTCATGTAGTCCTATGTTTCCTTTAGTGATTAATGTTGGCAAAAAAATGATAGCAACAACAAGAAGTAAAATTGATATTTCCACATCTTATACACACAATGTTACATGTTTAAAATTAATCATATTATTATTTTTAAAAAAAAATTAAGGATCAGCCAAAGAATCTTCAAAATCACTATTAAATCAAGTATAAATTTTGAAGAACTCACCAAATTCATGAGCGATTGTTGTTGCTAGAAGCTGTAACTAGTCAGAGTTACAAGCACTATGCTTATGGATTAGCCTTTGGACAAAATAGAAGCAACATATTAATTCAACTCACCATGTGATTATAACATTCAACTGAAAGCTGATATTTAAAGAAATCGTCAAAGATTCGTAGAAGAGGTGACCTAATTGCTGCGCTGCAATTGTGTTGTTGCTAACTCTCCACCATCTTGTAGTAATCAATCCTTATCAGGTGGCACTTCCCTTCAAGTGAATAATTAAGGGAGTCAATCAAATTGTTAGAATTTGATCATTTCAGTTGAGTTCCACGTGATAAAATGGACCAATGTCAAGTCTCTATTATATAATAATAACAATTATCATTATAATTATAATTAATAACATATATAATGATATAATATTACATACGAATTAATTAATTATTATATAGCTTTTTTTAGAAATTTGAAGAAGAAAATTAATTTATTTATTTAATATAAATATAATTTTTTTAAGACATAAAAAAATTTATTATGTAAATTATTTTGTAAAAGTAACATAAAAATAAGTATTGTCTATTAATTTAGATAATATAACAGCCATTCAAGTGTTGCTTGTTAATTAAATTTAAGCAACAATTGCAAAAGCGTTGCTAATGATGCATATTGCAACAAGTTGCATGTTGCCTATAAATCATAATTTGGCTACAATCAATTACATATTGCCTATTTTATATTAAGCAACAATTTTATTTAATAATATCATTTAAATGTTGTCTATTCTATATCAGGCAATAGTGTTTAAGTGTTGTATAATAAACATTGTTTAAGCAAAAAATAAAACGCAAGACTATCAAAAACGTTGCCTATTTAAGTTTTAGACAACAATTTTTTAGCTATTGTCAAGTTTGGCATTCCCGTAAGTAAAAAATATGGTAATGCTTAAATCCATTTACTCAGTTCGAGTCTTATTTAAAAATCAAGTCAGACTGGATTTTCCCACTTGTAGTTCTACAAGCACCCCGTGTATTGACATTTGAAAAACAAATTTCATGTTTTCCGTAGTATCATTGAAATCGCTTGCTCTGTCCCAAGATTGCGCTCTTTGTAGATTGACTAGATTCTCTTGAAGCTGGGCATTTATCGGTTCAAAAGTGCTTAGATTATAATATAGATTATAATATATGTTCTTACTTTATTCGAAGATCAATTATTAATTTTTATTGATTCCAATATTTTGAAAATTGAAAATTTATATTTTTAATATATATGAATCTCATAAAACTGATAAATAACCAATAAAATTGACAATAGATCTTCATTTATTGAAAATAAGAACAAGTGGTATTATCAAAACATGCAAGAAATTCTCCAATCAATGACAGGCAAAGCTGAGAAATACTTGTGAACTCCATCTATAAGATATATCTTTACTCTTATCAAATAGTAGAAAGACTGCTGTCAATCAATTTTGTTGTCTATATATATTGATTTGATGAAACCTAGATACATTAAAAATTGTATTTTTCAATTTTCAATGCATTTAAAATTATAATTGTCTTTTTTACTAGTTGGGAGTAAATATATATGTTATTACGGAGTATACAAGTATTTCACCATTAAGACTAATAATGTATTTGGCGCACCAAAAAAGTTAGTTTTTAGCTTCTTAACTTGGTCAAACAATTATTTTTTCTTATTTTAGAGGTGTTTGGCGCACTAACTTTTTGAAAAAAAAAAGTTTCTTTTAAGAAACTACTCCAAGTAACGTTTAGTTTATTAGAATAGAGCTTTTAATTATTTTTTTCAAATTTATCCTTTTTAATTTAATTAATTAACAATTCACTCCCAATTAATCAATATAAATATCAAATTATTTGAAAAGATAATTCATGGAAAAAAAAACTCAAGCCCTATATATCAATATTTTTTTATAATATTATACTATTTTTAATGTTTGCTCTTTTTTCACAAAACTAAAGGAGGACAAAAAAACTCATATATCATTATATATTTGACTTACGTTTATTAATTTAATATAAATAAAAAATAAGTAAGTAAATAAATAAATAATAAATATGTAATATAATTAAATTTTAGGTAATTATATTCTTATTTTGAATATCTTAATTATATCAATTTGATCTCAATCTTAAATTAAAAGTAATATATTTCATATATCTAATGATATCAATATATACTTTTGTGTCATTTTACATTTATGAGCTAACTCAACAGTTAATTTTATCAAACACTTTTAATACAATCAGTTAACTTATCAGCTTTCAGCTAATAGCTAGCAGCTAATAAAACAGCTAACAGATAGCTTATCAGCTATCAGCTAGGTTTTCAGCTACTTGCGTCAAATAGACTTTAATTGAGGTTTTTCTCTAGAGATTGAGATTCATTTGTTTTGTTAGAAAATAACTTCCTTAAAAAAATCTTTCATTTATTTATTATTATGGTTATAAAATTTATGATCATAGAGAATATTTTATTTATTTAATGTTACATGTGAAAGTATGTCATAATATTATGTATTATTTTATTAATTTAAAGTTATTATTTACTTTTACCTAAGAAATAAAAACTTTTTACAAAAAAAAAAAAATATGTCTCGAAACCAACCTCGAGTATTTGCAAATTAATTGATTCTACGTTTTTTTAGGTTACCAACCTGCGATTGGTTTACCAGTCCCCAATAGTTCGTTTTCTCTTTTCAAATAGTCTAACAACTCCTATTTTTCAAATAGTACCTAATAACTCCCATATGCTGAATTCTTCTAATATTTTTTTTATGGATTGCCTTTCGGTATCCACTCAAAAAAATAAAATGAAAATTTTACTTACATGCTTCTCAATTTTTCTATTAAAAGTTATAATTGATATACAAAAATGAGAAAAAAATTTATTAAACTTTGATGGTTAGAGTTGTAATTTTTTGTATATTTGTTGCACATCAAATTATACCATATTGCAATTTTTTAGGATAAAAATTACAAAATTTTATATGCAAATTACAACTTCGATATTAAATCTTCAAAAAAAAAAACTCACAATTTTTGAATTCATATCAAAGCACTATTCTATTTTTTTTTTTTGTGCTTATTTGGCATAACAATTAAAATTCTTAATAATCAATTATATATCAAATAATTAATTATAACATATTTTAAAAATGTTTGATTGCACTTTTAAAATTTTTTAATAATCAATTATAAACAATAAGTCTGATTAAATAAAAATATTATTTTAATCATGATTATAGAAAAAAATATTTAAATTTATATTTATATTATCCTCATTTTTTTCTATTTTTATTATCATTGTCTTTATCCCATCAATAAGAAAAAAAATTCATACTATTTTCCTTCTTCAATGTGCTTTTTAATAATTTAATATTAAAATCTATATATCATCTAAATATAAATAAATTATATATGATCAATTATCAAATGATGTTATCAAACATAAAATAAATTATTTATAATTAATTATATAAAAATTAATTGTTATTAATTAATTATGATTACAATCAATTATCCATAACTATACCAAACAAGCCCTTTATATAGTTTTATTTGTTGTTTTCATACAGCATTATTTGTTGTTTTGTACTATGGGGAATGTAAGTGGTTATTTTGAATAAAAGGCTTCAGTTGGCCAAACCAAAAACAACTAATGAATACCAAAGCATTGCATCACAATATTATACCTAGGACAAATAAAACAAAATAAAACTTTAGGACGAAAGTAAGACAAAGCAAACATAAAAAACAATACCATATAAAAGATGATAAGATTGCGATGCCGGAGTGCCAAATGAACAAAAATAACCCCCCCCCCCCCCACAAGCTTGTCAAAATGAATCGTTGGTTATGTCATTGTTCACAATAATCAGATGACAAAAATATAAATTTTACAACCATAGACAACTTATAACAGGAAGAGCTTTTCTAACAGTTTAAAAACAAATTATTTCACATTTGGATAAATAGTCAAATAAATATCTATTTAATAAATACCTTTTTAATATGAGTTTAAATTTAATTACTGATAGAACTTTTCACATCAATCATCACTAAATAAAAAGATGATGCGTCATTGAAATAATAATAGTAATCAAAAAATTTTTACAGATAATAAAAAAGTGTTAATAATTTTTAAAGATATGACAATATATAAATGAATTATATTGTAAAATTAATTTATACACACTTAATTAAATTTAAATCCTTATAATGTATTTTATTAAGGATATTCTTGTCCACGTATATTGAGAAAACAGCCTCCTTGTAAGTTGTCTTTAACTTTCGCAACAGCTTTTTCACAAGTTTTGTAAAGTAGCTTACGAAAATCAACCTAAATAAATTTAATTACATGGCAAATAGCTTGTATCTATAAGCTAATCTAAACACTCCAAAAATGCTGTACAAGTGCTTCTAGTAACCACTCATTCAAAGTACTCGAAGGGTCCTTTATAACTCAGTGAGAGTGGTTTAATCAACCATGATATGACATTGATTAAAATGCAAGATGCAATTGGATACACCCAGTATAAACACAAACCAGAGACACAGTAGCATATAAGCAGGCTGAAAACATTTTCTTTTCAAATAGATTTATTTACTTATTTTGGTAGAGGTTCAAGCAGAAAAAGAGCAAGCAACTTTCAACTGTCGACTTCAACGATGACATCCAGTATGAGCAAACTACTCCCAAGGCACAGCAGCAAATAGGCACACCCAAACAGAAAATGAGCAAGCACTTTCAGGCACATGCCTAGAACCAAGTAACTTTCAACAGTCATATTATTCGGTCACCATTAGCCAAAACTTCTGGTGTTCACATGTGGAACTATGATCATGATATAAACCAAGAGAAAAGGGCAAAGAAAATTTCAGCAATTCATTTAATGATTGTTCTGAGTTCTAGTAAGACAACCTTTCCGCTCTCCCTCTTCCCAAAAGCAAGGTCCAATCAGATGATCACTTGGCAATAACTAAATACACATGAGCAGAACTCATAGCAGTTTAATACCTGCATCCCTGAGAGTATCAATTACCGCTTTAACCTTACCATGATATTTCTGTTCTCTCTTTAAGTGAACTGAAACAGCAGGAATGTTCTTGAGCTGAAGGCGTTCACCTAGTATCTTCCCAATCTTTGCCGCTGCAGCCACATCCCTAGTAATTTCCAAGCTTGATCTCAAGGCCTTCTCCTGTGAGCTTGCAGAAGAGGCTACAGTAGCTGTTGGTGTGTGGATCACCTGGGCACTCACATACTTATTGGTAAAATGCATCTTCAGAACATAAGGTTTGAGATAATTTGTAATTCTTGGAGGCCTGACTGGAGGTGGAATAACCATCTCTGTTACAAAAACTTTAGTTAACACAGGTAGGTATGAACCCAAAAGATCTTCACATTTTTTATGTTATACTATATTAGATGAGCATAGAAAACCTTTCTTCATTCTGCATTCATTTTAGACCTGTCAGTAGAAATGCATAATAACTAAATTTATATGCATTCTTATACCTTTTAACAGTCCTCTTGCAGCTATATGATGCAAACTAAATTAAGGATATGAGCTTCCAGGATTGCTCTTTCAATTTTCCTACATGGATACTTAATACCAATCAGAAGGTTGAGGAGGATTCTATCCTTTAAGTTGTAATAATTTCCATCATACAGCAGAAAACTATACAAATGGACAGAATTATGTTACAATTGTCTATTTGTACACCAGGTTAGTTTTTATATATAGGCTTAAAACAATTTTGGGCCCGCTTAATATACAAATTGATCGCTTTTAATCCCCTTAAATATAATATTCTATTTTGATCCCCTCAATATACAAATGAGATCACATCTAGTCCATGTTAAAAACGTTAGTCAAATTTAAGAGTGCAAATTCTAATTGGCATACAATATTCCAAGTTGGTAATTACTACAAGGGAAATTAGTCAGTCTGTGATGTTAACGGCCAAATTTAGGTTTTTCTAGTCTTAGATGAGTCATGCGATTTACACGTTTTCTAACTTAACAAGGTTAGTTTCACTGACTTTGTTCCTCATGATTTGCCAACTTGAGGCTTGTTAAAAAAATGTGTGCCAACTAGGATTTTCTGACTTAAATTTAACAAAAGTTACTAATTTGGACTTAATTTGATCCAATTTGCATATTGTATATTAGGAGGACCAAAATTGTAATTAAGTCATGTGTGTGTGCATGTGTGTTTATTACTACTACTACTATTATTATGATTATTATTATTACTTCTACTAGTATAACTACATAGAAAGCTCCTCCTTTATTGCAAGATCACCCTAATATCGATCCATACTTCTCAATAAATATATATAACCTTAGGCCATACTACATAAGGAGAAATGACATCTTAGAATGAAGCTATCTCCATTTTTTCCTTTTCCATGAAGTTATGTTTTACACATAAATTTCGCTCAAATAATAGATTATAGGTAACGGATGTTTTCTCCTAAACCTAAGTGTGATATTTCAAGGCAGCCTATTTTGGAAATAAGATAAGACGAGGAGACCAAATTTGAAGCTACTCATTAAAGTTACCAAGTGAAGGAATCCACTCAAGTTGTAAATGAAAATGGATAGGGATTCAACAACCTTGGAGAGATTGATTGAAAGCACGCTGGAATAGCCCAAGTATAGGTCAATTTTGTAAAGATCAGTTACCGTCTGTAGCAAAACATACTATTTTTACAGCCGAAGATATATGCCTGTATGAATTCCCCTTTCTTTAACTATTTATCAGTCCAATTTTACTCCTTGAATACTAATAGATTACTGTCTTTTCAAGCAATACACAAAAATAGAGAATATCATATATGGAAAAAGTTCCATATCAATTAAACCAGAGAATTGACAAACTAAAAGAAAATTCATTCTAAAGATGATGTCTGAAGATGCTGGAAATCACAAGATATTCTATCCTATGCCTTATCAGCATTTCACAAATTGTTGTTCATAAGCTGCCCATTTACATCAGCCACACCACAACTCATACACCTTTATGGCTAGCATTACCAATGGATCATATACTCTCCAAACCACACAAAATTACAAAAATTAGAATGAAAATCCAATTTCTTCATGTAATGCATACATAGAAACCATAAAAGTCCAGAATTAGACTCCTTACTAGTTACTAGCAAAAGAGCTTTTAGTAGATTCATTTAAATGCTTAGTCCTTACGCATAAGACTCAATAATGATTATCTTTCCTTAACTAGAAGACAGGAATTCAATTATCAACAAGTAGATATTCAGTTAATCTCCAACTCAAATGCATACTACACATAACCATTAACTTTACTCAAATTTGACAAGTTTTGTAGACCATCAAATAAGAGTGGCAATTTTATGACAAACCATTGCCCCCTCACCAAATGCAGGACAGTCATAGGAAATCTTTCTTCTATGGCTTAGTGGCAACCTTTAGGACATCCAAGTTGAAGATCCAAAGTTAGAGTTGAAGAAAATTGATTCATGGACCTTGAAGTTCATAGATTGATGTAGGTGACATTTTGAGACAAATTGGACATTCAATGAAGGGAGCATGAATGCTTTTAAAGTATGTGTCATTCACATGTAAGATAGCAACAATTTTACGAAACATGAAACAGCAGGATTACACTTCTACAAGGTAAACATAAGAGAAAAATTGGACTTAAATGGATGACATACAAAATTCAAGATTGTACAAAAGTAGAACAAGTTGTTTAATGGATAACCTGTTAATGTAAATAGCAATGACATGAACAGTGGTGAAAGAAGAAAAACAAGGAATGAAAGAAAAGGGAAAATTTACCTTTGGAGAACACAGTTCTCTATTACTCAATCTCTACCCTCAACTCAACTCAACTCAAATTGTCAAATTATAATATGGTACTTTTTTTTTTTTTTTTGTTCCAAGACAAGAATTGGGTGTCACAAATCATCCCAAGGCATACGGAATAAGTGCCATCAAAACAAAAATTTGTAAGGGCGGACCAGATAGAACAACTAACCATTGCTTAGGGGGCTGAAGATGGAGAACTTTGCAATCCCCAAATATGTAATGGACATGATGGAATTATAACAAGTTCTTACTGGGGTTTATTCGGCAACAAATTCTAGAATAGAACACAAAAGCTTTTTCCGTAACATTGATCAGTGGTTAAAAAAAAAAACGCAGATGAAGTTTTAAAACTTTTGACAAAAAATAATTATTTTGGGATAAACCCATTAGAGAAATGGAAAACACTCTAGTGAAACCGCAACAGTTGCCAAACCCAACATACACCCAGGACACAACAAATCCACACAAAAGCAGTACAAAATACCGGTGAGCATAGAAATTCAGTTTTCCAGTAAGCTGAGCTCACAAAAATGGAGTTGGAAGCATTGATTTTAACATGGTACTGGATCTAGCTCCCCAAACACAACTTACTAATCGTAATAGAAACGGCAATGCTATAAAGCACAAATTAATTTTCAAAATCATTGATTTAGCATATCATTCTTCATACAGTGGTCTGCTCGGGACCAAGAGGTCAGCATAGTAACATCAAGGAGTCACATCACCTAACTGTAATTCAGTCCATTGAGAACTTTTATCAAACAGTAAATAGGCGACTCTACTTAGTTGGAAAAACGGGAGCAGAGGAACTAAACCCAATAATGACAAGCCCAGTTTAAATCTTTTAGACCTTGGTTAAGATAGCAGTGAGGAAGAAGAAAGTAGACAGGAGCGTACCTGGTGATGAAGAAGCGTTGTATGATTTTCTTAGTAGTTGGGCTCGCAGACACTCGAGGGCGTTGCATAGTATCTTGGAGAGCGCACTTACTTGAAATATATAGAGGCTTTTCTTTTCTTTT
>JANHAO010024455.1:0-11626 GCA_026873985.1 Saraca asoca
TATTTGATAAAGAAATCAAGGTAGTTAAAAAAATTGTGCATTTTATAAGTATTTGTTTTCATACTTATTATATAAACTAATAAAAGTTGTTTTGTTTATTCTTTAAAGTTGAGGTTTCACTTTAATGTGCCGGATCCTATTGCAAGGAGTTGGACCATTAAGAACATGGGCAGAAAGTGAAAGGACTTCACAGGCAGGATCTGGCAGAATGGGACGATGAAGAATTTGTTAATTGTTGTTGATGGATAAGCTATGTTTGTCGCTACTGTATTTGCTATATATAAGTCATAAATTAGAGCTAGCTTCTATGCATTGGATTTTCTATATTAATTCTGCTATATTTTGCTATATTTTTTGTTGTATTTGTTGTTGTATTTAGCTATATTTGCTATTGTATTTGTTGTTGTTGCTATTGTATTTACTATTGTATTCTGCTATATTACACTATATTTGGTTGTATTTGTGGCTGTATTTTGTTGCATTTGTTATTGTATTTGGCTGTATTTGTTGCTATATTTGGCTATATTTATGGCTATATTGGTGACTATATTATGTTGTATTTGCTACTGTATAGGTATAAGTGAATGTGGTTGAAAATAATAATGTTCGTTTTACTTTTACTCTCTCATAATAAATAAGTGCAAAAGTAATATGATTGAGAGAGTAGTAATTATTACAAAATGTGACTACAACAATGAAGAGGCACAAAACTAATATGACTTTTCCATACATTAGTTATATTTGATGATTTTCAAAGTTAGTATAGTAACTTATTTTAATTTTATTTTACAGCCACCAGATGTAGAAAGCAGACATGTTGTAGATGCACGACTAGGGATGGCAACAAGTCAGGTTCGGGCGTATATGATAATATCCATACCTATGCCCACCAGAAAAAATCATACCCAAACCTTACTCATACCCGCGAACACTGTAGCGGGTATAGGTGTGGGTTTATACCCACGGGTAATGGTATACCTGCGGGTATACCCACCAAAATTTAAAAAAATAATAAAATTTTTTTCAATAGTGTTCATGGGTACAGGTTTATACCCGCAGATATATCAACTAAAATGATGTCGTTTTGAGTAGTATTTCAATAAAAAAATTTATTTAAAGAAGCAAACGGGTATGGATATGGATATTTTTTTCAATAATTTTCACGAATATTGATATACCCACGGGCATAGCCACCAAAACGACGTTATTTTAAATAGTATTTAAATAGAAAAAATAATTTTTTTTATTTAAACAGGTATGGGTACGGGTATTTTTTCATACCTGTAACCCGTACCCATACCCGTACCTGCCCACAAATAATTTCTCTCATACCCATACTCACCAATCACAGGTAGATACCGCGGGTAAATGGGTATACGGGTAAAATTGCCATCCCTATGCAAGGCCCTCTTCCCATGATAGTCATGACATATAGCCTTGATTTAGACCATTCAGTTGTTAAATTATATATAAGGTTATTAAATTCTAACGTTTGACAAACAAATGTTTAAATATTAATTATTAATACAAAATTTGTATTTAATTTCACTTATTTAAAATGCATATATTTATTATAAATTATTCTTGTAGCAAGGTAATAGATAAAAGAAAAATTAAGACAAGGGAACACTACATTTAGCAGCAATTTTTTGGAAAACAATTACCAAATGTAGCGAAAATCATTGCTAAAAATGATTTTTTTTTAAAAAAAAAGTTCATACTAAAATTGTCATTAAATGCAACGCAAAATTGCAGCCAAAAAAAATTTTAAAAAAAATTCTATCAAAATCGCCGCTAAATGCAAAGAAAATCGCTACCAAAAATAATTTTTTTTAAAAAAAAAGTTCTGCAAAATTACCACTAAATACAATGCAAAACTGCTGTCAAAAATAAATTTTTTAAAAAAAATTCTGCAAATTCTCTGTTAAACTACAAAAAAAAATTCATCGCTAAATATAATTTTTTTAAAACAAAAATTCTGTAAAACCGTCGTTAAATGCAAATGGAATCGCCGTAAAAAGCAAGCAAAAAAAATATTTTTCTAGAATGCCGCCGCTAAATTTAGAGAAAACGCCACTATATATAGAATTTCTGATGGTTTTACAAACCACCACTAAATGCAAATGTAATCGCCATTAATTTTTCCCAACGCCTAAATCTGTAACGGTTTCAAAATCCACTGCAAAGGTTGTTAGTGGCAGTTTGTTAGTGGGATATTTTTTTTTTTTTTTGTAGTGGATGATCCGTTGATAACTAGTATACATAAACAATCTCAATGAAATTGGGTGATATAATTTATATTCCAGTGTTCTTTAAAATTAATAACCACAATTCAAGTGTTGCATCAAGTATTCCATTAAATTTAAGTTTCAATGGACGTAATTTGATATGTTACAAGTTTGTTTTGACATAAAAATCAATAAAAGTCCATAACAATCACTTTAGATATGTTTAATTGCATGTTGTTTTAACACGAGTTAGAAGCAAAAATAGCTTGAAGACATTGATTTTAAATGATTAAGGCCTCCCTAAAAACATCACAACAAAATGTATTAAAAAATTTATATTAACGGTAAGCAATTACATCTTTTCATTGCATAATGCTAGTTTAACCTCTATTTTTATGATTCGTAATTTCTCTATATTGTTGGATTTCTTACTATTAATTATTTAATTATACTGCAATATTTACTTACTACTTTTTGGTACAAATTATATAATAACTATTCCAATATAAAATGACACTTTATATGTCTTTATACAGATTGATATGTGCATGTGATTTCATTTATTCACAAATTATTGGTTCTTTCTCGATAGCATCACTTAAGTATAATTTATCCTGTTTTTTGGTGATACAGTAGTTTATGTGGTGTCAACCAATCAAGAATATCTAAAAGCATACCATAGATATAACAGAGTTAATACATTGCAAGGACATTAAAATGATTCCCATGAGATTTACACTTTACCTGAATTAAATCAATAATAAAACTAAACTATACCACTTGCAGGATGGAGCAAACAGTCTGAATGATACTGAGAGTAATGAGTAAGATCCCACCAAGGGCTGCAATAGTCTACAAAAGAGTCTTGCAAAAGTGACATTGCGGGTTCAGGCAGCGGGCATAATGACAATAAATTTTAGAGATGACCATAACATAAGGAAGATAGGAGGATCCTTTGTAGATGGTTTGGAAATCATTTTTTGGATGATTAGGTGACCGAGTTTAATGGAGTGTTTAGTTTCAGTGGCCCAAAAAAGGAATGCTTGGAAGTTTCTAATGTTACTTTTGGTTCCACCCTTTGGACATAGAATTTCAAGACTTGGTTTATCCTAATTAAAAGTTTTCTAATTTTTCTCTTTAAAAATTAGTGACAACTTCATTCTTTTTAATGATTTCTGTTTTACTTATTAAAAAGTTGTTATCCACATGGCGCATTTTCCATATATGATTTGACAATACCCATGCAAAAGTTCCTCATATTCAAACAAAGATAAACAATTATATAAAAGAAATTCAATATTACCCTCTTATGTCGGAAATATCATTAATTTTTTTTTCCAAAAGGAATATTTTGTTGGATATAAACTATAGAAATAATATAAGTAATTTAGGTCGGTTAGTTTACTAATTCATCTTTTTTAGTTATGGTAAGAGGTTGCTGAGTTGAGTCTAATAAATTTTTAATCTAGATGAAAGTTTATCCACATGACACTTGATAAAATCAGAAAGAATTTTAGATTTAAATATAATTTTAGTTCTCCTAAAATATAAATTATTTGCTTTTGATCCCCTTGTTTAAAATAATCTATTTTACCTTTAAACATTTATTTGCATTATATTTGGATGAAATATTGACGGTAGAACCAAATTTGATACAATTAAATATTTAGGGAATCAAAATAAATTATTTTAAATAAGAGAAATAAGAATCAAACACTTTGTAATTTTTATATGTATGTTTGAAAAATCAAAATTAGATTTAAGTCAAAGTTTTATTTCCTACACTCTCACAATGAATACGTTATTTCACCATTTGAATTATCATCACTTTAAAATTTTAAAAATAACTAATCCTAGAAAAACGACATAAATTAAATCTCTTAAACATGTATATAGAGTTATATAATAATACAATTTTTTCTAGATAGTTTGGTAGGGTTAGTAATTAAATTGGATCACTTTAAATTGAATTTAGACAAATATACAGTGAAAAAAGATTAAGCATATCGGTGCGATGTTCATAATTATTTGGTGATAACTTGGAAATTCTCTGACACTTCATTTAAAACGTCGAGGTTGTTCTATTCCACAGATCATTGGTTCAACTCCAATAGCGAGAATCTTCTTACTAATAATAAGCTTTTTTTTTTTCATTTCATTAATCAATAACGTTGAAAGATGGCTTTTAGTCGTAATGTACTTAAGAATTAACAATATTTCCACTGAAATAAAAAGAAAATTCTTCTTTTATATGTCAATATAAGGTTAATAGACAAGTGAATTGTTGTTCTTTCAAGCTTAGGTCAAAAACCGTATGAATATTTTTTAAGAAAAATTATAATTTATCTACCTGTGTATTACAAGCTGTATTACAAGCTGGCCTTGTGAATCAATTTAACATCTAAATTTGCTCAATTTTAAACAAAATTTGACGAGAAAACCTGCATAAAGAGGAGGCCCTATGATTTGAATTTAGGACCAAATGTATGTGTATTATTTTTGCTAATTTTTCCTGTTTTGGGGGGTATTTGTTTTATTTTCACAAAGATCATTTGTTCAGTGCAAGTAAAAAAAACACATAATTGTGATTCTTGTATTTTTATCTTCATGTCCATATGAAATGACGCATTAAAACCTTTCTAAGTTAGGAAAAAAAAAACCTTTATGCCAACTAAAAAAATATATGTTTACTTGTGTTATTAGTGCTTTAACTTAGAATGCTCTTTAAGAGATGAAGTGTCAGTAACTTGTTGGGCATTTGTTCGAAACTCGTTGGTACTTAGTTTAGGGGTCTAAAGGGATGTGTTGGCTTAAAGCCTCCCCTACACACTCCAATCTATATAATGAGACAAATTTTAATAAAAAGGAACTGTTCCTCTTCCTATTCACATAGTTGTCCCTTTTTGCCCGTTACATACTAAAGGCTACTTATGTAGGGCATTCTTGACACTTGATTGTTTAGTTGCTTCAATTTACTTACTTATATTGTCTTCAGATATGTTATATATATATGTCACACAATGCCTTGTTTATCTATTCATGCGCGACCCAAATTTATTAGAAGGCTAGTATGATGGCCAAGAGTAGCAAGCATGGGCCGCACGATTTCAACTAGAGAGCTATTAGCCTCGTGACACTATGGTATGAACTTATTTTTAATGCGTTGACATGTGATTTAAAGTATCAAGAAGAGACAACATATAATTTGCGTTGTTAATACTTTCCCACTTATGGTTATTTTTTGTCCAAATCCAATAAAAATTGTCATGTACTAGTCATATGCTTGTCTTCTTTCTTCGTTAAATTGGAGCTCTTGGTCCAAAAGATTTGTTTAGAAGCTCTTCATTACCAAATTTAGTTTATAGATAAAAAAGAAAAGAGGGTGATGATGAATAGTTGCCTTTCTAAATTAAAGCCCCATGCCAAGAATATAATCTGTATTCCATGATGCCAATAAAATGGTTTAAAGTGATAAAATTTATATAGAATTCAAAAGTAAGCTAGATTAGTAAGGATAAAAAAAATAACATATTTAGCAAAAATCATAAGTTAATCATCTAAAGGAACATAAAAGTGGATGAAAATTTAAAACTAAAAAAATTCATATTAAAGCTAATCACAAAAAGGATCTGAGCTTCCAATAGAGAAAAATCAATGCAAGTGATGGTTTTAAATTTGAAATTAACAAATTTGGTGGTAAAGAACTTTTGGATAGAGTTTCTAGATGGAGAATTTTGATTTAATAAAGGAAGAAGACAATCAACGCATGACAATATTCATTAAATTTGGATAAAAAATGATCATAGGTGGACAAAGCATTAATAGTGCAAAACAAAAGTTGTTTCTCTTTTACACTTTAAACACAGATAGACACATAAAAAATAATCATACCATTAGTGAATAAAATATACTTTTCCCCATTTTTATATCATGTCAAATTGTCAATGTTGACCATTACATGACCTTTTTGCCAACATATCAATGGACTCTCGAATAAGTTGAATTCTCCCCCTAATATGGGCAAAAACCAAAATAGTACTTATAAGTCTTGATAAGTGTATTTACTCTTTAGAATATTATTATGAATAGAAAAACTCACGCACTGAAATCTTTGTAATGTAAGTAAAAAAAAATCTCACATTATCATTATTAGTTTTTTAAATTACATCTAACACATTAATGATAAATTTAATTTTATGTCTAATTTCTTTTTCCGTAATATGGTAAGGTTTCTGAGTTTCGTTAGTAGTTCACTTATTGAGTTGGTCCAAATAATCTTATATATGTATATAGGTCTAACAAATTCAAAAGAGTTTTAATATTCTCAACATTGTCTATCATATTCAAACTGAGCAGAGTATAGAAATAATCAAACTCTATTACCGCAAAATCCGATATATATTAATTTACTTTTATGTATATTGATGATATGTCACTTCATTGTTAATTTATTCTACAGAGTTTATATAAATTAAAACTTAGAACCTTTTTTGTCATCATGATCAAAGGGAATTAATTGGGAGACTTGCAAACAAGGAAAAGGAAATCTATAAGTCTTGAGTTTCTCATACAAATTAATAATTAAGTTATACAACACTAACCCATAGCCATCCATACGACGAATTGAGTAATATTTTTATACATCTTCTCTAAATTCATTAGTGATAGAACTAACTATTTGAAGAAGAGTAAAAATAAAGATTCAAAATGCAGCAGAGCACTTTGCCAAAGAGTCTTGCAATAATCACGTCTCAAGGTTGCAACTCTTTTACGAACAGGATCTTCATAAAAGGCATTCAAATCATTGCAAATATCATGGTAACTTTGATTGAAGTCTGAGAAAGTGATATTTTTCCCAAGACCATTAACAAGTTTAGCCACAGCCTTGTTGTCATCTAGCATGTTCCGGAATATTCCCTTTCGAACCAGAACCTCCACATCTAATTCTTTGTTTACAAGGTAATCTAAAACCACAATATAGTCTGTAATGTATTGTTCATCACGGTAGTGGCATTGCTCTAAAGCCATTATATTACGAAGCTACATCTCAGTGTAGTCCTTCACTTGTAATTAGGGGATTTTAAGAACATTTCCTGAAAAACTCCAAATCTAGCAAGCATTGGCTCTCTTTATTTACCTTAAACTTGGCTCATATTTCATGTAACTCAGTTATAGTGTAAATATGCTCTGGTATTTTCTTCTTCCTCGGTGGCCTTTTACCATGTGGTTGTAAGTTAAATGTTCTAAGCAAATTTGTGAAGTGACATATGGTAACAGATTCCAGGGATAACTTCTGCTTATTATTAGGGACAAGTACATGAAATGTAAGATGAAGAAATGTTGGAGGGTTATTTCTTGGAGAATTGGCAAAGGCTAGATTGTATAGCTCATCAAGAACAAAAAAGGGAAGTTGATTCTCAAGTAAATATAAATCCATTATTATATAACTCATGAACCATTCTTTTGATGGCAGATCATAATCCATTGCCTTACCCTTATTGTAGACTTCACAGAACAACTGAAGTATGAATCAAACATCCAATAGAATCATCTTCACAAAATCCTGCTTGAGAAAATCGATGTCTTCTGAATAACAACAATGAACCCTCTGTTCTAACTCTTCCACACTACTAACCAAACTGTCCAAGTTTGTTTTGGTTTGTTGGAGGAATCTTTTGAGATATACTTGTTTCTGACTTTCCATTTTTTGCATAATTGGATTCTGATGGTGAAAAGGGCCAATTGAAACAACCTTTGGGGTGTAGGCATCTACGTTTAGTTTGCAAATTTCATGAGGCACCTTGTAAATGTAATATTTGTTTGTCATGGAAGCTTCTGTGATGACAACACTGTCTAACATTGCTTGAATCTCAATAGCAATATCATTGCACTTTCCATCACCCATCTATATATATGGATCCAAGTTGAAAAATATTTGTCAATCATAGTAGAAAATGTAAGAAAATAAATTATAAATATTTTTGGAAATAGGAGCAAGACTAGTTGGTTTGAAATTTTAGAATGATCAAATCGTATGATTTTCCCTTTTGGAAAATATTAAGAGATAAATTTTATTTTTTGTTTGGAAAAAAAATGAGTTGAAAAATAAAAAAGTGAAAAACAATTTCTAAGGAGGGGATAAGGGATGAACGGGAAGGGATTGAGTGGGGTTAAAACTTGAAACCCTCTATACTATTTTCCTTAGTCTCTACTTTTCTAAATTGAATAAATTTATGTTTTAATGATAATAAATAATTTTGGTTAAGCTTATTTGGTTTAATTTTAATAGATCAATTTTGGATGACCTTGAATTTCTTAATGAAGAATTAGTTTAAGCAATGTATAGTGAAAATTTTAAAGGTTATTTGAATTTAGCTCATTATTTGAAATTATTTTTTACAAGGTTCTCCATTTGGTTTTGATTAAAAAGCTTTTGAAAAATTTCACCAAAAACATTCCAATATATTCTTAAATGATTTATCCAATTATTTAAATTTGAAAACATATTTTTGGATTAAATTACAAGGTTTGAAATGGTTTTGAAATGAATTTTCAAAATTTGTTTTTTCAAACACTGGGCTAGTGATTCAAATTAGTAATTTTATACCATATTTGTGATCATGATTGCAAGAACAAGATAACTGTAGCATGTTTGGTGATTGAAATCAAAAGTTTACGCTTGGTTTTGTGATTCTAATGACAAGCACCTTAGGACTGATAGAAACTTTGTAATTCAAGGTGATTCAAATCGGTATTTACACTATTTTTCTACGATTCAAATCGAAGCCTACAAAACTGAATTTCACGAATCTAATCGCAATTCTAATTGGAACTTCAAAACTAGGTTTCACAATTCTTATCAGAAATTCAAGAATTAGATTTGCGATCATAATCATGATTCTGATCATAAAGGTTAATTTTTAAAATAACAATCATCTTATTGTGTGCCATGTTCATTTAATATAACTACCCATTTCACATTTTTTTCTTAGTGTGAAACTCTATTTTCTCAAAAGTAAACATTCTCTTTCATTTTTACTTCAATTCTTTATCTGATTTCTTCATTATGAAATAGATTTAATGAATCCATACCTATTGTGCTTGATTTTGCAATTTGAACTTTAGAGTTTTTGCAATATTTCTATCATATTTTTCAAACATGTATAGGTTTTCTAGGGTGTACTTTACCTAGGATAAAAAGAGTGGTTGACCTCCTTATTTTCCTTTTTTGAGTGAGTGGTTGACCTTTTCAAAAGGTTTTCTTAATGGTGGTTAAGAAATCATTATAAAGGCTTCTCAAAGTGTTTGTTTAAACTTGGAGGGACTAATATTTAATGAATTCAAGCTTGATTAAGAGCTTGGAATTAGGTGTGCCTTGAAAATTGCTTTTCAAGGGGGAAAGGGGGAACTAATATAAATATTGTGTTTGAATATCTCTATTCCTGCTTTCTTTATTTTCTAGTGATTAATATTATGATATCTAATTTTGCTCTTATTGATGATTGAGATTGTAAGATGCTCTATTTTTTATTGTTGAACTTCATTGAGTGTTTTTTACTTTGCTATTTGTCATACTGCCTAGATGAGTTTGAAAGAAATGTTTTTTGTTTATAAATATGCTCATTGAGGCATTGCATATGTATAGTTAAACACTATAAGAAAACAGGATTTTTCAACGGATTCTATTCCAGTGGATATTCCTATAGAAGGTGGTTTGTGGGACATTCCAACAGATGGCCATTCCATTGGAATAGTCCATAGGAAATTCTATTGGAGAAAGCCTTCCAATGGACATGTCCGTTGGAATGGCCAAAAACCAAAACACTCTATTTTTAATTTTTTTTTTGTGCATAGATGCAAAATCTCCTAGAAAGCAAGTGAGTCTTAATTAGATAGAACCAATTCCAATTCAATTTTGTACACAGAACCCATCTTTGAATTCAACTAGAAAATGAAAAAAAAAAGATGTTCCACGATGGCAACGTCAACAGCAACCAAAACCTATGGCCAAATCAGACCTAGTCGACTCAGTGGACTCATGCCCATGACAAGCTATTTGAGGAAGCTTTCTTAGTAGTTCCTGAAGATTTGCCGAATAGATGGGGAAGATCACCGAATGAGTTCCCGATATGTTGCCAATGGATGTTGAATCACACTATGAAGCTTTGGTCCATGATGTGTTTGAGATCGATTTAGGTCAATTTAAGGTGCTTAGCTACAGTGATGACTCGATAGCAGCAATCGAGGTGGCGGAAAGTTTGCCGGGTTGGGATTCGGTGAGTCAGATATCTTTCGAGACAAAATTGAAGCATAGCGAGATGGAAAGGAAGAAAAGGACTTCGTGGATTGAGGAAGAACATAGGTATCTAGAATTTTTTTTTTTTCATTCAATTGGATTTTTGTTAGTTTTCTTTTTGAGATTTTGAGAGAAAATGAGTAGATAAAGAAATGGGGAAATTTTATGTTTTGAATATTGAAAAATTCAAAGGTTTGATTTCAATCAAAATAAGTGATTTTTTTAGCTTCCTTAAAATGATTTTCTTTGATTGAGGAAATGATTTCAAAATTTTATTGCTCAAATTTTCGATTTCAATCCATTTTTTGCTTTGAATACAAATTTGGAGTATCCTAAGAAACTCATAACTTTATTCTATTCTAATTTTGATTTTATACTTCATACTTTTTCTTAGATGTTAATTTATGCGGATTTGAACACAGATTGAGGTTTCTTCCTTATATAGCTATTTTAAGCTACAAGAAATCTATCATGTTAAATAGTATTATGGGTCACTAGCTTCAAAATTTAGCATTCTTTTTAAGCACAATAATGTACAAGTTTTTTTTTAATATATATATATGAATCTTTCTATAGATAATATTTTGTCATATACTTTAAATGGTGACTATTTTAAAATGTTTTCATTGATACAAGTATGTGGGCATTTTTTTTAAAATTACTTCTGGGTCATCAAATGCCTGACAACTTTTATCAAACCAATAGGTTAATATCTGAATTTGGTTGTAGGTATAAAAAAATAGACTGTTGTCCATCTGGATGTATGTTATATTACGGTGACAATGAAGATCAAAGGGCATGTAAATTTTGTAGTAGGAATCGATTTCGGGATAGAGAAAGTAGAAAGAGCAAGGAGTTACCAAAGAAGCAAATGTGGTATTTACCAATACATGGTTGCAACAATTGTTTGCATCTAATGCAACTGCCAAATATATGACTTAGCATAATGAACACCGACATCAAGAGGGAACCATGTCACACCCGTCAGATAGAAAAATGTGGAAGGAGTTCAATCAAGTTCACCCAGAGTTTGCTATAGAACCAAGAAATGTCAGATTAGAACTATGTTCTGATGGATTTAGTCCATTTGATATGAACTCTA
>JANHAO010024456.1:0-11618 GCA_026873985.1 Saraca asoca
AGATCTCCTTTTTCTTCTTCCTCTCATATACCAGCCACTCCTTGGACCCTGGATTCGGGTCCAAGACCTGACCCATTGGGCCTGTCAGGCCTTGTATTGTGACTGGCCTGTGGTAATCTGGTTGCTACATGCATGTTTAAGAACTTGCGCACATACTTGTCACCAATATGTTCCCTGCCCAAATTCTGACTATTTTAGTAGACTGCAAGGTTTGAGGTTTCCTTGTTCTTGCGAATCTGCTTTTCTGTGAAGTTTCAAGTTTTCTTGGATTATTCATTATTGGCGTGTTATACTCCTGATTAACACAATTCAATCATAAAATTTGGCTCCATTGTCCATGATTACCTCTATTAATTATGTTTGCGATGTGTGGGAAATATTTTTTCTGAATCTGATACTCAATTGCGTGTTGCTTTTTCTTATGATCCCATTTTTTGAGTTTTCCTTGACTCAAACATGGAATTCTTTGAATCAACTTACAGGGTGGAAGGCCTGGCTTTGGTCACGGTGCTGGTAGTTATGGAGCGCCAACCAGTACAAATCTTTCTCTAGTGTAATGATTCTAGGCCTCGAGCTAAAGCTTTTGCAGTTAGTTATCTACCTATAGGAATGTGTTTTTCATAGGATTGGACACTGCAACCTCCCCCACAAATTGTTTGAGCGGTCTGACGTTTTTCTTTGATATTTAGTTATTTGTGCAAGAAGATTGAGTTTTACGTGGATGCTTACATCTGAGGTGTCAAATTGGGCCACCGATTTTCTTGCCCTCTGGGAATTTTGCTAAACAATTATTAGCAGTCGAGAATGTCATGGTACAAAGCTTCCTTATGGGAAGTCAGTCAGAAGTGAACCAACTAATTAGTAATAAATTCGATAAACCATATAATGGGAAAGGATTCAAGTTCTGCCATGTAATTATGAAGTTTATAGTCATTAAAAAAGTGTTATAATAATAAAGTTTTGTTTTAAGGGCTCGAATGTAAGTATCTTTTATTGATATTTATGATGGAAATATGGGGAGAAATACGCTTAAACTCAATTCAATTGCCTTGTTCAGGCATGGCGGCAGGATTCTGGGTGTCTGCTTGACTCGTCGAGAGAATAAATTGGTCTGCCATACTTTTGGTAGCGATTATGAAAGGCAGTTTAATCAGTAATGGTGGTACTTATAATTGATCATTGCGTCTTATACTTTATCTTTAATAGCTATTTACCAATTTGGATTGACAGCAATGCTTGCTTGCAGTACCTTGTTTTTTGTAATTTGATTGGAAAATCCCATACTCTCTGTATTTGTGCTTTTTGTTTGAAAAACTTTGATGATACTAATTTCACTGATGAAAACTGGTAACTTCATTGCCACTTAAATATTATGTATGGCATCATATGCAGTGCAGTTATGTACGTGAAATCAAAAACAGCGAAAAAAAAAATGTAGGGAGGTATTCTAGAGGCATAACGATTAAGTCATAGCGGAAAATGAGCAAAAATCCCGTGAACACAAGCACCAAATCTTGAAAACGACCGCATGCACAAAGTCCTTACAAGCTTTAAAGATCTCACGTTACACTCTGCACTTTACAGGTATAAATCATAACCATCCATAGCCAACAAGTATGCCCTGCTAATTGATTTTCAGTAAACTCTATCCACTCTAGACTTTGTCTTGGTAAAAAATATATTATATCGTTTCTGTTTTGTTGGAACAAAGAATCATATAATTCTAGTTTTGAAATTCGCTGAAAATTTATGTGTCTTGAATTAAAATATAAGAAATTTTGTTTGCGCTCTTGTATTTTAAAAGATTACTTACCCATAGTTTTTGTCTTTCAAAAAGAAATTGTCTCTTGCTAGTTGCTAATAATCAGTACAAATTTATAGAAGTTTCTCCAGCAAATAGAAGCAAATCCCTCCGTTTTTGTGTCTCTTGCTCGCATATGTCTTTTTCCCTTTTTTTTTTTTTTTTTTTTTTTGGGTGTTAGGCGCCGAAGTTGACGAGCAAACTCTATTCCATAAATATATATAGCATGACAGTTGAACTTCACGAAAAGGAGAAAGCTAAGCCATATAGTCTTGTTTGTATGAAATAAAATCACGTATGAAACTATAAATATCGAGGTTTTAGAATTATTTTACTCCTCCTCCTTTCTATATCACGATTCCACTTTTATTTCACTAATAAGCATGGATATTTTTTAAACCGTCGTCTTCACATCACGGAGTTTCACATTATTCAGATCAAAAGAGGAAAGTTATGGTGATAGGCAGCGAAACTTGGCAGCATTTCTGTGCATCTTGTTTGCCCTGCGAGTCAAGACGTGCATTGCAGGTTTATGAACAACACTGCACCAAACACTGAAAATCAATGCTACAGTTCTTTTATACTTACCCACATCAAAAGCTTTACACTTTATAATTCAAGTGGTGCCCCATTTGGGGTTGGTTCAAAGATTTGAACATGGCCGCCAAGGACTCCAGCTCTGCTGCTTCGTCGGACAGCAAAATCAAAAGGGTTCTCACTCATGGAGGCCGATACGCACAGTACAATGTATATGGGAACTTGTTCGAGGTTACCTCCAAGTACGTTCCTCCCATTCGCCCAATCGGTAGAGGTGCTTGTGGCACCGTCTGGTAAGTTGACTACTGAAATATTTTGAGAGTTTAGTTCTTGTTTTAAGAAAATGGCATACGTTAGTGCTTGTTATCTGTTTGATGAAACCAGGTTGGCTTTAATCTGTCTCTTCTTTTTTGTTGTAAAATGTCATAACATATGTCACTCGAGTAACGCGGGGATGAATAACAAAGCCATTTTGTTGTCAGTGCTGCTGTAAATTCTGATACACATCAGGAAGTTGCCATCAAGAAGGTTGGCAACGCATTTGATAACATAATTGATGCTAAAAGGACATTGAGAGAAATTAAACTCCTTCGCCACATGGACCATGAAAATGTAAGTATTGATTTCTGTTGCGGTTCTTTATAAGCACAAAACAATCTTGCTGTTTGCTGTTTTGCTCTCCCATTTCTGATCCTACCAACCTCAAGGTGCTGGTTTTCAGACAGTTCCCATGCCTTCTCGTGTCTGAAGAGTTTGAAGTCCTTCAAAGTTCTGTTTCAGTTATTCCAGATGTATAGTACTTCCCAAATCAGAGTACTTTTTGGTTTTTAGTATAAACAATAATGTTTTATAATACTTTCCCTGAAGCTGATTTCCCCGCAATTGATCATCTTGATATAAACTAGGATACTATAAAGGTGATACCAATGCTCTAACAGTTCTATGAGAATATGAGTTCCTTTCACTTGACTTATCGTGGTTTGTCTAGATGTGTTTCTCTGGAACATGCTCCACGTCTATTAACTCTCTACTTGGAGCTTGAAATTGCTGTTGTCTTCGACAGATTATTGCCATCAAGGATGTTATACGACCACCAAAGAAGGAGACTTTCAATGATGTATATATTGTTTATGAAATGATGGATACAGATCTTCATCAGTTAATTCGTTCTGACCAATCTCTTAGGGATGATCATTGTCAGGTTTGGCAACTCTTGTATTGTAGGATCTTAATAAACTGTATTTGAATATTTTAGGTCAAGTTTTTGTTACAATTAATTGTTTTCAACATCAAACTCTAATCAGTCAACAAACTATTAGTATGATCCTTCTATTATCTGTGCTTGATGTTGGATGATTCTTCTTCTTCATTTTTCTTTTGGTTAGTGTTAAAATTGAAAGAAAGGCAGAATATCATAAAAATCATGGGACAGAGGTTTTTTGAGTCTTTTCTTTTTTCATTTTTTGATATAGATATGGAATTTACAGAGAACCCTTTTATGCATTTTATTGGCAATATAGATGGTATTGCCAAGATATTGCACTTAATGATTTTCTTGATACTTGATTGTGAGTTAAAGCCAAAAAAAAAAAAAAAAAGACTGGAATGCTGGACATATTTGACTGGACATTTGCCACATATATTTAAATAGCGTGAAGTTTGATGTATTGAGATCATATCTCCAATCTAAGCTATTTTTTTTAATAGAGTAACGAAGTACTAGTTTTGTACAAGGAGGTAAAATGCTTAATGCCAGTATTAATAAAACATTAACGAACCTTCCTTCTGTACAGACTCACACTGCCTTTGAATTGTGATGGACATGAATAAGATTAAGATCACAAAGATTGTATTTAATATGAAGTCCACCTTTCTTAATTATGATAAGTTGATAACACATGGGCTAAAATTTTTGCTTTGCATTGAGTTGTTTTGGAATTGATATTGAATAAAATTTCTGCAGTACTTGTTATATCAGCTGTTACGAGGGCTGAAATATGTGCATTCGGCCCAAGTCTTGCACCGTGATCTTAAGCCCAGCAATCTGCTTCTAAATGCAAATTGCAACCTAAAAATTGGGGACTTTGGTTTAGCAAGGACAACATCTGAATCCGATTATATGACAGAATATGTTGTCACTCGATGGTATCGAGCCCCAGAGTTGCTCCTTAATTGTTCAGAGTACACCTCTGCAATCGATGTCTGGTCTGTGGGTTGCATATTTGGTGAAATTATGACAAGAGAACCCTTGTTTCCTGGCAAAGATTATGTTCATCAGCTAAGGCTTATAACAGAGGTATGGTTTTTGTATTCTGCAATTGTTATCTGATCAAGCATTTTGATTGTGTTGCATTACATGTTTCTGTTATTAGTTAATCCACGCTAAAATTATAACACACTTACATTACCTTGTTTACTTTATATGTCATCTTCAAGGAGATCAATACAGATTGTTTATCTTTCTTGAATGCTCTTGCTTTTCAAAGGATGATGATGGTGATAAAACTAATTTTATAGTTTTTAGACAATGACTACAAGTTGTGACACACAATTGTATTCTGTTTTCTTTTGCATAAAAAGTTCATAGGTTCACCTGACAATGCCAGCCTTGGATTTCTTCGAAGTGAAAATGCCAGAAGATATGTAAGGCAGCTTCCACAATGTCGCAAGCAAAAGTTCTCAGATAGATTCCCCAATATGTCCCCAGAGGCAGTAGATCTACTAGAAAAAATGCTTATATTTGATCCCAACAAACGCATTACAGGTACTCTCCAAGAGTTTATACTTCAAGCACAACTTAATGATAATATATCAATCTTTTAAACCATTTGTTTCATATTTAAGTGGTACTTCCATCTGTTTGCAGTTGACGAGGCTCTGTGTCACCCCTATCTGTCATCACTTCATGATGATAATGAAGAGCCAATCTGTCCCAGGCCATTCAGTTTTGATTTTGAGCAGCCAATATGCACTGAAGAGAATATCAAGGAGCTTATCTGGAAGGAATCTGTGAAATTCAATCCTGACCCAGTTCATTAGCAGAAAATACCAACCTATCTGTAATTCTGTATAAATATAATGGGATAAACTTGTTTGTCTATCAACCAGAGGGGTTTATGGGAACAACCGCAAATTTCTCTGGCTCATGTAATTTAGTGACAGCTGTTTAGGGGAAAGAAAAATTTCTCCAAGAACTCTACTCGGATGTTACAAGCCTTAATACAAATTACTGTAATATGTTATATAATCTTGTTACACATAGAGGTATTTGGGGATGAGACCTTGGGGAGCAAAATAGGAAAAAAAAACCTTGGTAAGTTGGCGTCAATTCTACTTTGACGTTAGAAGATTAGAGCTTGCAGTAAAGAGTGTGAATCAGTCTTTGGAGCTTTTCTTTAGTACCTGACAAAATCTTGGAAACTTGTTTCCAGTTTCAATGCTTAGATTCTGCACCATTCAATTCGTTAAATGACTGACTTTCAATATGGTGTTGATTTTTCAAGTTTCAATGCTTCGCAACAGAAATGATTTTGCAGTCAGCATAATGACTTCACAACACAAGATTAACATCTTAAAAAGGTTGGATGGTCCTTTATTTTTTTTTTTATTTCCCTTTTCTCAGTTCAGTAGAAAAATCATGTACTTCACTTTTAGGAATCTTAGGACTAAGTGTGTTTGTTCACTTGGTTTGTCTTTTTAACTGTCTCAAATGATTAGAATGCGGATCATTTAAAGTATTACAGTTTTGAGAACTTCTACACGAACTGGAACATTGTTCACAGTTTCTTATTGTGTCACAAATACACTTGGATGTGAGTTCATGTTTGAACTTGAACATTACCAATGGGTAGGCTATCTTCTGGGAAGGTACAAGCCCCCAGCTTCTCTGGTCCCTGGTCTTGCAACAGATCGCACGGCGTAGGAGTCACACCACTAGAAATTCCAGCAACATCACTAACAGTCCATGGAATTTTTCTGGCCTTTTTTGCTAATCCAATGGTTACATTTGATATGCAGATTCCAGTAAATGGGTCACCAAATATACCCTCCAATCTTGCTGCCATAGTAACATTCTCAGCAACCATATCTCGATAATTGATATTCTGAATTAATGGAATCGCATTCAGATCATAGTTGTTATCAGCATGATATCCATAATTTCCTGTCATCCAGAATGCCCATTTCATGGCATATATGTCCTTCACATAGTCTCCTCTTCCTACAGCAGTTTTGATCATCACTCCTGATTCTGAATTGATGGCTACAATGTCTTCAGCCCTGACATGCTGAATCCCACCAGATATCTCGCTTCCTAATGTAATCACAGCACGTGAGTCTTCTGATTACCAGCTGCTTGGTTGGCATTCCATAAGCTATATGATACCATCCCAGCCGCTCTTCATGGCCACACAATCATCCCCAGACACAATAAATGCTCCTCAATTCGTGTATTTATGCAAGAGTCTGCATTAAAAGCATAAAACCAGATTAGTTGGACAGCAAAGCAGGAGGCACTAGACCTTAAAGTTCTAAACCATAAATACCCAATTTATGATGAATTAGTTGGCATATTCAATTTAATGGAGAAGTACATGTTGTAACAGCTTCATGAGATAACTATTCATTCAAAGTTCTTTTGCATCTGCCTTGCACATTCAGGGATCTAATATTGTGCTTATCTTTTATAAGCTTCAACTAGGCCAAGATATGCATCTGTAAACTAACTTACCGGGGTTGATGCCATCAGTATTTGGGGACGTAACAGGTGCAAGGATAGTGATGCCTTGAACAAGAATGCTGCTGAAATAAAAATCCAATTTTCATTACCAGAAAACTGATTTAGAAAAGCTATTGAAACCTTGTTAAAGAAAGAAAAACATAGTAAGCATAGGCAGACAAAAATGTTTTGGCTGAAGTATGTCAGCTTACATTGATCATTCAAACTTCTATTTAAACAAGTGTAGCATAGGAGCAGAGGTATTCAGTGCAATGCGTAAGTTTGGTGACTAAAACAAGCAATTGACTAAAAGTTCTTATAGAAGTATGGTTGATACAACTTTAACACACTTAACACATCTGATTTAAGTAACACTAGTCATTAACCAATGTACAAAAGCATTAACTTAAAGTATCTAGGAAAATCTCAATTGTCTAACACCTCCTTGAGATTTTCCTTGAATACTCCCAGCTTTTCCTTCAAGAAGTTGAAATTGATCTTGGGCAAAGCCTTAATTAGGATATCAGCTAGTTAATCTTCTGATCTACAATGCATTAAGTTGATTTCCTTCAACCTTTCTGCTTCTCAAATGGCATGATACTTAACATTGATGTGCTTAGTTCTCCCATGCTGAACTGGATTCTTAGTTATAGCAATGGCAGACATATTATCAACCTGTATAAAAGTGGCCTTGTTTAGGACATAACCCAAGTCTGAACGAATCTTCCTCAACCTTGGTTTCCTGCACTTTTAGTTGAGGATTGCTCCACAACATCTTACTTCTTTGAATTCTAGCAAAATATTCCACTTCCAAAAGAGAAGCAATAGCCAGAAGTGCTTTTAGAATCATCAACATTGCCTGTCCAATCACTGTCAACATACCCTTGAAGGTAATCACTAATGTCCTTGGGATATCGGATTCCGTGATCAATTATCCCCTTGATATACCTCAAGACCCTTTTGGCAACACCCAAATAAGATACACTTGGTGCTTGCATGAATCTAGAAAGAACACTAGCGGCATACATGATGTCAGGTCTTATTGCAAACAAGTAAAGTAGGCTACCACTTATGCTTTTATATTGATAGCCACTAGTGGAATAGGGACAGCCTTGGCTTTATCTAAGTGGAATCTTTTTAATAACTCCTAAGCATATTTTTCGTGTGAAACAAATGTGCCACGATCACAGTAACATATTTCCATCCCAAGAAAATAATTCATCCCACCCAAGTCTATTATTTCAAACTCCTCTTTCATGCTTAACTTAAACATGTTAATCAAACCTAGATTAGCGCTTGTAATCAACAAGTCATCAACATACAAAGAAATTAAAAGTTGAACTTCAATTTGACCTTTTATCACATAAAAGGTGGCTTCACTCTCACATTTGTAAAACCCCTTTGGCAATAGATAGTTGTCAATTCTATTAGGGCTTGCTTTAGGCCATAAAGAGCCTTATTTAGCTTGTAAGCTTTTGTCTTGGTTTCCAACAACCTTAAAACCTTAGGTCATTCAACATAAATTTCTTCTTCGAGCACTCCATTTAAGAATGTTGATTTAACATCTAGGTGATTAATTTTCTACCTTTGTTTTGCAGCTAGGGCCACAAGAAGTCTAATAGTGTCATGTCTTGCCACTAGTGCAAATATATCAATCAAGTCAATACTTGTTATCATAGATATCCCTTCACTACAAGCCTAGCCTTAAGCTCATTTATTGAGCCATTAGGATTCAACTTTGTTTTTTATACCCATTTTACATCAAGAACTTTTGTTTCTTAAGGCTTTTTAACCAAGTTCCAAGTCCTATTCTTTACAATTGCATAAGTCTCCTCCTATATTGTGAATCTCCAACCTGGTTCACATGCTGCTTTAACATAATTTGTAGGTTCAAGTGCTATTACATTGCATCTTTCTTAGATATCAGCCAAAGTCCTAATTCCTCTGACTAGTTCATCAATGTTGTCATAATCACCATCATCTTGTTCAAGATTCAAGCAACCTACTGCATCATCCTTTTCTACCTCATTCTTTTCCAAATTCCATTTTCCAATTCACCAAACTTCATATTTTTGCTTACAATGATGTATTTTACTTTTAGGGTATAGATCCTATAACCTTTTGTATTGTTGTTTTAACCTATGAAGATGCATTTCTCAGTTTTTTGATCTAACTTGTCCCTCTTAGCATTTGGAACAAGATAGAAACAAATACACCCAAAGACTTTTGGTGTTTAACTGATGGTTTGAATCCAAACCATGCTTTATTAGAAGTTTTCCCTTTCAAAGCTTTGGTTGGCAATAAGTTCAATAGAGATATAGCAGTATTCACTACCTTAGCCTAGAAATGCTTTGGAAGATCCTTTTCATATAGCAAACACTTTGCCATCTCCATTAAAGTTTTGTTTTCCTCTCACTCACCCCTTTTTGTTATGGGGTATAAGGTACAATGAGTTGGTGTTGGATACCTTCTTTTTCATAGAAGTTTTTGAACTCCTTTGAAGTATATTTAGTCCCATTATCAGAGCTTAGTACTTTCAACTTGTGACCAGATTATTTCTCCTCAAAGAATTTAAACTTCTTGACTTCACCAAGCATTTCAGGCTTGTGCTTTAGAAAAACAATCAAACACATTCTTGAATAGTCATCAATAAACAATAGGAAATACTTTCTTCTAGACACAGAAGGAACATTTACAGGGCTACACACATCATTGTGTACGAAACTACAATTTCTTTGTTGCTTTCCAAGCACTCTTTGGAAAAGGTAATTTGGCTTGTTTTCCTACTTGATAGATTTCACACACACCTTAATCACTTTGAAACATAGGTACGTAGGTTTAAAACTAGTTCTTTTGAACATGTCTTTCCTATTTGTGAAGCTAGCATGGCCTAATCTTTTGTGCCACAAATCAGGGTTACTAACAACGCTTACATAGGCATAAACATTAGTTTGTTTCCAATCCAGTTAGAAGATATTGTCTTTCATTTTAACAATCATTAGTTTGCTACCTAATAAATCAAATATGACACAAGACATGTTTCTAAAATGCAAGACATAATTTTTCTCAAGCATTTAGGCCACACTCATCAAGTTTTGATCAATTTAAGGAACAAACAATATATTTTTAGTGAGTTTAGTACCTATATGTACATCCACCATTACTACTCCTTTCCCTTTAATGTCTAAGAGTTCTTCATTGCCAATTTTGACTTTGGTTAGAAAGTAATATTAGAAATTAGGTTATTAGGTTATATTACCTAAATTTAAGGGTTTTATGGTCTTTATGTTTCTTAGGAATCTACATAAATAAGTATTAGATTATGTCTTATATATCAATTCAATCTTATTTTATTTTATTATAATATATTAGAGTTCTTTCCCTTACTTCTTCCCCTCTAAATCCTAATTATTTTCTCAACATGTTGTTAAAGCGATATTATCCATCTTAAGACCTCGTAGGTTACACCATTTCCACCAACCTCAAAGAGGTTAAATTGTCTATGTATGGCCATAGAAGGAAAATTTATAGGGCCACACACATCTCTGTGTATGAAACTACAACTTGTCTATTGCTCTCCAAGCACTCTTTGGAAAAGGTAATTTGGTTTGTTTTCCAACTTGACAGATTTCACACACACCTTGATCACTTTGATACATAGGCGGGTCTAAAACTAATTCTTTTGAACGCATGTCTCTCTTATTTGTGAAGCTAGCATGGCCTAGTCTTTTGTGCCACAAATCAAAGTTACTAACAACACTTATATGGGCATAAACATTAATTTGTTTCCAATCCAGTTAGAAGATATTGTCTTTCATTTTAACAATCATTAGTTTGCTACCTAATAGATCAAATACGACACAAGACATGTTTTTGAAATGCAAGACATAATTTTTCTCAAGCATTTAGGCCACACTCAATAAGTTTTGATCAATTTGAGGAACAAACAATAGATTTTTAGTGAGTTTAGTACCTGTATGTACATCCACCATTACTACTCCTTTCCCTTTAATGTCTAAGATTTCTTCATTGCTAATTCTGACTTTAGTTAGAAAGTAATATTAGTAATTAAGTTATTAGGTTATATTATACTTTTAGATTATGTTATGAGCTTGCTTATAGTGTACCCAAAGTTAAAGGTTTTATGGTCTTTATGTTTCTTAGGAATCTACATAAATAGAGTATTAGGTTTATATCTTATGTATTAATTCAATCTTATTTTATTCTATTATAATATATTGGAGTTCTCCCCTTAATTTTTTTTAGCCTCTTGATGGTGGTTGTCGAGGCTAATCAAATTAGAAATTTATAAACCGAATTGCACTACTCTACTTGTAGCACAGAGTAACACTGCTCAAACCCAAAGATCATTTGTGGATATTACCAATCAAATTAGGAGATGTAAATAGGGGTTGGTAGAATCTAACATACCAGAAACTACACTAAAAACTAACTGTTGACCCGAGGTACATCATTAGCACTAGTTTTGAATGTTAAAAAACAATTGAAAAAGCAATCTTGAACTAACTATATATTCTAGTATGTTTTACTCACTTTTCAGGA
>JANHAO010024457.1:0-11617 GCA_026873985.1 Saraca asoca
TGTGCAAACTCAAATATAGAATTTGTAGAGCTTACGTTAATGACTTCCCATGAAAGAAAATTGGAGGTGCAATAGCAGCAACTATGCAGAACCCAATATGAAGCTGCAATATCCCAAAAAAAATAGACATAAGGATTAATAACTAGCCCACTTAACAGCTAGTACGCCTGTATTGAGTAATAGATTACCATACCAAGTAGAACAGGAAAAACCAACCAAACTTCAGGGCACTATCGGTCCTGCATGTCAGATAAAAATAACCATAAGCACCAACAATCATCAAACAAAATGCCATGTTCAAAATGTTCAAGCAATGGCTTTATGCACTACCTTTCATTAAATAAATACAGATTCCTTTCGAAGCTATTTTCAAATCTTGCCTTTGTTGTTCATTTTACTTTTTGATGATAGGTCTCACTTCTTAAACTTATGGATTCAGTATATTGTAAACCATAGTATATCCTTGCACCAGTGTTACTAAAGGAATGGGAGGTGCCATTAGTGTTATGAAAGACCACAGCCATTATACTTGGGCTGAGTTCATGTTATAATAAAGAAAACGAGGAAGCATTATAGTTTACCTCATAGCACGATAGAGGGGCCTGTACCAAAGCACATATGAAAGGGGTACTCCAAGTAGAGCATAAATCACAGCAAGGAAAAATATTTTAACACCTGTAAATTGTAATTTGTAAAGCTCCATGTAAGGTCCAAATTACATCATAGACCTGGGACCTGGCTGTATTGCAACTGTAAAAGCAAAATTAAAAAGAGAGGCTCACCGCCGCCTTGGATCCAACAAACAATCACAGCAATTACATTAAAACTAAGGCAGAGAACAATTCCTGAAAAGGCATAAGTTTCATGTCACAACCAAATCAAAGAAGTTCAAGAGTGAAAATCCAAAACATAAAAGGAAAAATATCAATAAAGAAATATATAACAAGTATGTCCCCATACCTAACCAACTTGCAAAGGCCAAATATTGCAGCCTCTGAGCATGAATCGGTATCTCATTGGCTATATCATGGTGAATAATAGGGAAAAATGGAGGCCAATTCTTGTCATCAATAGGCACACCAGCTGATAGTTATATTTAAGGAGAAACCGAAAAAAAAAAAAAAAGGTTAATGACGAGGCACAAAATTTGAAAGTTAATTGAAATGGTTATATGTTGTAGTCATCATTTACCTTCCGAAACAGCATCTTCTCTTCTTTTTATTTCCTGCAGACACATTTTAAAGGCGTCACATCACATGTCACTCAAAAGAAAAGTATACATGCAAGACTTTAGATATGTTTTTTTTTTTTTTTTTAAAAAAAAAAAAAAAAGAACCAATGCAAGTGATTCATATTAACAGCAAGGCAACTACTAGTGAAAATGATATAGACCAAACTTGTTGCTGCAAAAACTGTAAACCGGACCTTCTCTCTTCTTTTCAGATCTGCTTCCCAAGCTGCTAGCTCTTGCTCTTTTTTATTAGAGCCCTGTGCGAAAACCACAGCAGAAAAATCAGCCTACCAAAAGTGTTTTATAGTGTAAAGAAAATAACTGAATCAGTAGTGTCATTACATTCATATTATCTAATGGTATATCCACAGTTGCATCATGCCTTTGACCAAAGCCAAGTGGTTCTGATGCTGCTGGTGGAACACGCAAGTTTGATCCAGGCGCAGCACCATTCTGCAAGGTTTCTCCAAATAATTCAAATTCGACATCATGCCATGACTTAAATGAAGCAGAATAAAGCATCTAACGCCCAGGCTTGCAGCAGCATGGGTGGTTAGTGCGAAAACAAAAATTTGCCATTTCAAACTAACATTGATAAAATCTCAATACAATGGCAATTTGCAATCCGGATGAACACAGTTCATTTTATGGATTCCAATAAAGGTTAATTCATTCAAGTGCACGTGATTAGTTAATCATCAGATTATGAAGCAGACGTAAATGGTCAGAAATTTAACGACGAATTCAAAGTCAATATTCTGTCTCAAATGATAAAATATAGTCCACCTAGATTCAAGGATTCCACGACATGATGCATGCATGGTCCATTAAACAAAGTTGAAGATCTGACTAAAAGTAGGAATGAGAAAAATGCGAGGGAAAACTTACTGAATATGGATTGACTTCATCTTCATCGAAGGGATTGGGATCGTGGTAGCGATTCATGCTTAGATCGATCCCCGAGTTTTGTAGATAATATCTCCCAAGAGAGAGCGAAAATCACCGATTCACACTCACACACTGACACTTCGCTTGTTCGCAACGCGGATGGGTATCGTTTTAGAAATTAAAAATGAGACGTTATACTTCACTAATGATATTGCATCATTTCAAAAGGAGACATTTTACCCAATTTTTAAGGTAAAAAAAATATATTTTAAAAGGAAAGATATACACACAAACATATAAAAGAATATGGACTTCTTTTGATATATAATTTATTGTAAATTTAATTAATATTTAAATAATTGATTATATAAAATTTATTTTATATTTAATAGCATTATAGGATAATTAATAATATATAATTTATTTTTATTTGAATGATATATAAAAAATCACTTTTTTGTATTACATTATTGAAAAGTGTAATGATAAAAGAGAGAAATAATAAATTTTTTGTTTTTATTGTTAGAATAAGGATAATTATGATAAAAAAAAAGAAGTATAAAGATAATATAAATGTAAATTTTAATATTTTTTTATTATAATCTTAATTAAAATAAAACTTTTTAGCATAATTTTTAATTTAATTAAAATTATTATCTATAATTAATAATTAAAATATTTTAAAATATGATTAAATATCTATAAAATTTAATATAATCAATTATCGTGTAATTAATTATTAAAAATTCTAATCATTAGAAAAAAAAACACTTTATATTTTTACTTCTTACATATCTTCTATTCTTAAATTTTGTATTTATCTCCTTTTCCTTGGTTCTTGTTTCAAGCTTAAAATAGAATTCTTGTTCAAAAGAATATATTATGCCATTTTGAAATCAAGTTAGAGAGACAATTTGTACATCAACCTACTGTATACTTGACTTTATCAATTTTGTGCACATTTAACTTATCTTCCTAACTTTTAGGTTAGGTTCATGGAGAACATACATAGCACAACTGTTTTGCCTCATAAGCAAAGCAATCTACTCAATTTACCATAATCATGGTATGACAAGCACCAAACACTTCAAATATTGATTATTGTAAAATTAGACATTGTCTTTCTTCAGCATAATAGTTGTGATTTTTTTTTTCTTTTAGTGTAAAAAAAATAAAGGATAAATTACACTTATTTTTTTAATTAAATATAATTATATTTAAATTTTTTATTTTTAAAAATATATATTGACTTTTATTTTCCTCTATTTTAAACATATATTTATTTCCCTACTTAAAAAAAGTGACAATTGCATATTTTTAAAAATAAAAAATTATGAGTATAATTATATTAAATCTCAGATAAAATAAGTGTAATTAAAAAATAAAAGAAAAAAATAACATATTAATAGAAGAGAAAACATGGCAGCTGATTTCTAGGCTACCTATACACACTATCTTGTAGCTTTCATGGTTTTTCTGAAGATTTAACACGTTTCATTGCTGAAGATGTCCATGGAATTTCCACTTCTAGGATGTGTATAATGTAGTTTCTTTATTTTTTTTATTAAAAAAACTGCAAGTTATACAAAAAAAGTTGAAATAAAGATTAAATTTTAAAATTAATATATTAATATTATTACTGAAACAAAATTTTTAAATAATGCAGGGTAGCTTTTTAATTTTGGTATATCAATCACATGACTAAAGTTCATTGAGTAATCTAATTTTTCAATTTAGAAATGCGAAACCGAACTTGAATTTTAGTGTTTATCCTTCCATTGTGAGAATTTACGCCTTTAGCCTTTACGTCTGTACCTGCAATTGTATAGACAACAAACAGATGGTTTCTAACTATGAAGCTCGCATGAAGCTTCCAGAGTGACTTTTGATTATTTATTGTTGGCTTATAACATTTTTCATGCAATATTAGATTTTGTATTTTTCTTCCCAAACTGATAGCAATTAATAAAATATTTAATATTATGAAAATGACCTTTTGTCCTCTCTTGGAAGCTTGATCAAGATGATTAGTCGTGAACGCTTCATTCTTTTAGATAGTGATATGTAAACAAAAAAACTGTAAACCAGACTTTGGTGAAGTAGTTTGGGTAAATGCATGGGTGGACCCACGTTGGACAGTGGGGGCATGAGCCCCATTTAATTTTTTTAAAAATATATTATAATATTAAAAAAAAATTTAATATAAGGATTAAATTAAAATTTTGATAGAGATTAAATTGAAAAAAATCTTTAAAAATAAGCCTTAGTAAAAAAATAAAAAATTTAAAATTAAATTATAAATTTTACTATCTTGAAATCGGGTTAGTCTCCTCTGATCCAGAATCCTGTTGCATTATGATGGTCGAATGGTCGCCCTTATGAGGGACGGTGATCAAACAACTGTCCTGAGGGACAGGATGTATAGGGATAATCAAGGATGAAGTTAGAATCAAATTCTTGAAGGGGTTAAAGAATTTTATAAAAATATTTTAAATTTGAAGAACTAAATATGAATTTTTATTAAAAAAATAAAATGTGTATGAATAGTGATAAAATTCAAAAAAATTAGAGACAAAAATCGTGTAAACTGCCTAAAGAATAATATAGATGCATAAGTTAGCTTGTTGACTTGGTCAAAAAATGCTAAAAATTAATCAAAGTGTTCTTATTAAATGAAAAAAATTATAAATTAAAAAAATTAAATATAAAATTAACCGCCCTCTATAACTTAATTTTTCTATATTTTAATAGTTTAATATAATGCGTGAAGTATATCTGATAATATTTTTCTGGAGCAAAAATGATAATCATCTTAATCACAAGAGTCACAAGCTTCAAGCCCCATTCATATGCCCACGAAGCATTGTAATTGCAGGGATTCAGTAAAATAAGAAATTTATGTTAGATTTTGATTAAATCATAAATATAACATACACCAAATTATCAGAAATTTCAATCTTAAAGCGTGTTACATAATCTTAATATTAATCAAATCTTAATATTAATCAAATCTTAAATATGTTTCTGTACTCACGTTGAATCTATGAGAAAAGAAAAGGGAATAAGCGGAAGCATATCTTAGATCCATTGATTAAGTAGATTGGGATGACTTAATCTTTCACTTGAAAACAATCCTCAATATATATTTTTTGATGAAGGGATTTCAAGAGAATTGAAGCATTGTCTCAAATGGGGATCAAGACCCTTTATATAATAATATAATTTTTTTTATTTCTAATTTGACTCCTCATTAAATTAGAAATTATTGTATGGTCTCTACACATTAATTCTATAACACTTTAATATCCTTTAATTCTATTCTTAAACTTTATTATATCACATTTATATGATTATACTTTAAGATAGCAACATACATTTAATTCACATACGTGTGCCCACATGTTGGATTTTTCCAACAATCAATGCTTGTAATTTAACCAGCTCTTTATCTAGAAATGGTTCCTTAAACATCTTCCATCCTATAATTATTGGAACAAAAAGGAAAAAAAAAAAAAGTCTCTGGTTCTTAATTTGACATCACAATTAAATGAACAGATTGCTACGGATTTGGCTACAAGAGGACTGGATATTCCCGACGTTGAAGTAGTCATCAACTAGAGTCGTTTCCTCATTCTTTCTTGGTCAACTATCAAGGATCCATGAATCATAAGGGCTACAGGTTTCTTTATAATTAGTATTATGATTTATACAAGAAAATTTCTCTCTCTCTCTCTCTCTCTCTCTCTCTCTCTCTCTCTATATATATATATATATATATATACATATATATATAGATATATTTGCAAGTTTTATAAAAATATTATATTTTTTAACTTATTTCTCGGATGTTGTCATTTTTATATGAAAATAAGAAAATTTTTGAAATTTTTTTAAATACATTTTTGAATGATGGAATTTATATTTTTTATGTACTTGTTATATATAAAATTTGTATACTTATAAATTTTTTATAAAAAATTTATAAAATTTTATATAAAAAATTATATCCTTTATGAATTTTATGTTAAACGCCTATTTTTTAAATCAAGGATGGGATCAAAAACTAAGGATAGGACAAAAAATTTATATATCTGATATTAAGAAGTCACGTGATGTGATTATTGACAATTTTTTCTTGAGCAAATTACTCTCCTCTTTCCTGATATTAAAGTCAATTACATTTTGCTCCCCTATTTTTTTTTAAATGCCATGGACCTCCTTTCTATGTGATGAAGTCGATTTCTGTTTGTATTTCCTCTTTTTCTTGAAATGCCCCTATATGGCTTTGCGGTGCGCGTAGTTGGAAAACAAAAGGTCTCAGTTGTGTTTTCCATTTGTTCTAACATTTTTAGAGAATTTACTTTTATTTCCAAGCATTCCTCTCCTCCATATTACCAATGTCCTGCTTGCTCTAATGTCACAAATAGGGACTTAGTGACCAAAATTGACAAATAACTGTGTTTAGATTCGAACAAAGCTTGACACAAAGTCAAGCATGAAGAAAAAATCATGTGGTGCAAATTTGAGAAAAAATACACATAGATTATTTTTTCTATTTTTCCCTTATTTTGAAGGCGTTTATATAATTTTAACTAAAATAAATTGTCCTGTTCAAATAAATAAATGCATGATTGTGATCATTGGATTTTTCTCTTCGCTTCGATGTATTATGACGCATTAGAATCTTTCTGAGGTAGGAGAAAAGTTCTTATGTCAACTTAGGAAAAGTATATTTACTTGTGTCATTAGAATTTTTGCTTAAAATGCTTTTTAAGATGAAGTATCTAGTGACCTGGATAAGCATAGAGGCACTAGTCTAGGGTTATGAGTGTTTGGCTTGGTGCCTCTCTACACACTTGGAAGTCTTATAATAAGGTTTTTATGTGAAGGAAAGAAGTGGCCTTTCTTCAATTAAAATATTGTTCATGAATTTATCCACTTTTAGCCCCATTCATCCACATATATTCGAATTGCACGAACACATATTGTTTTCCAAAATGAGTGAATTGGTTTCCTACACACATGAATTAGTTGCTTATATGCTATCTGTTTTGTTACTTATGGTAGCCTCGGTGTGATATAAATTATGGGTGTTGTTCTTTATTTTCAAAATTAAGATGGTATATGGCTAGTTGAATGACTTATTTTTAGTTACTAAGTAAGTAAATGCCAAGTGAAGAGACTAAGTGCTAGGCATTTTGACAATTGAGCTATTGAATCACGACATCTAACCACCTTTAGTTGTCAAATACTCGTTCATCAAAGAAAGTGGCCTCCTTTGGTGCCAAGGTTATTTTTTTTTCATTTGATTTTCATTTATATTGCTCAAAGTTCATTTTTTTATATCTTTGCTGAGTGATTGCATGTGTGTCTTGGCTTTTGATTTTGGTTGTTTTAGTTCAATTGTTGATTTAGATATTGAAATACTGTTTTTCTTGTAATTTTTCTATGACTTAATTATGTATGCCAAAAAAAATTGGGTTTTAGTTGTTGTTAAGTAAGGAAAAAAATAGAGGTATAGGTGGACTAATTTCTTTTGTTTAAGAAACATAATTGATTTTTTCTAGCTTTTGTTGGTAAAATATGCAATTCGTCTTATTGTTCAGACAATGTTTTTATGATTTGTTTGCATATGAAAAAATGATGGGGTTTACATTATGGGTAAGAAACATTACTAATTATTTCTAAGTTTTCCTTCATTTTATTTTGTAGTACATTTTTTTTTCGATTTTTCTGCAAGTTATTTTGTGATGGATTTTCTTGGTAAAATATGCAATTTTGTGTTGTTGTTCTAACATTGTTTTTAGGATTTGTTTGCATGTAAAAAAATTATAGGGTTTACATTCTAGGTAAGAAACAATACTGATGTTGGTTTTAGGCTATTGATGTTAAGAAATTCTTTTGGGTTTATCCCAGTTTTAGGTTATTGAAGCTAAGAAATAATGATGTTGTGACATTATGTATTTTGCCAAGAATATGGTGTTGCTTGGCTTCTCTGACTTGATATTATACCATGGTAAGGAAATAATCACCATTGACAACATTTATCCAAACCAATACTCTTACTTGGAGTTGACTAATGATGTGTTGAAGGGTATATTAAAGGGCAATGGAGGAGTGGAAGTGTCTATTGAGCTGTATTTTACTGTTTATGATGAGGCAGAGATGAAGCCAATTACCACAGATGCTGATGAGCTCGAGATGTTTAGATTCAAATGATATAGTAATTGAAATAGACATTTATGCTAAGTTAACTCATGTTGATGCATTAGATGTAGAGCCCAATCCCCTTGTTTCACAAGTAACCTAACTCACTCCCAATGATAAAAATGTACATGCTAGAATATTTACTACTAATGAAAAATTAAATATAGGTGTTAAAACATTTACTACTCATAAAAATGTGAATGTTAAGAATATTAATATAGATTATAATATGTACATGGATAACCCTAATATGAGTGTGACTGATCGTAAGGAAGAAAATATGAATAATGAGGAGGGTGGTGTTTTTCTTAGTAGCTCAGATTATGAATATGGTGAAGGAGATAAAGGAAACAATGAGAGTAATGGTCATTATTTATTTGACTTAGAAGGTGTTATGGGTGAAATATGGATCGTCTCTAACAGACTGGCGAGCAGCCTAAACATGGCAAAGATTCAACTTGAGAAGCACCCAGGTCGCTATGCCTTCAGCTAGCGATATAGAGCGACCTCCTCAGCCCGAGCTCGTTCTTGATAGGACCAGCTCGACCTTGCTGTCTCGAAGATAAGCATTTCTCCAGACCGAAGGAACTAGCTAGTGAGGCGCGACTAGTGACTTGAGAGCCCGCTAAACAGAAGATCAATTCATGATTCTGCCTAGTAGACACACAGGGCCCACCTGTATTAGGCAATCTGCAATAGCCAAATTTCAGGATTTAGTCTGTCTGTTCAAGTCTTTTACATTAAATACTGATGTAATAGATTTACTACATATACAATTACAATTGTAACTCCTCTCTTTTATAAATATGGGAAGGAGATGAACATTAGAGAGAGAGGTCTGTGAGCTGAAATTCGGTAAAAATATTCCTAGATCAATATACTACCATAGACGTAGGGTTTGATGTCATCCGAATTTGGCCAAATCATGTTAAAAAACCTTGTGTTTCCTTGCTGCTCTTCCTTCTTTTCTTGCTTATTCTGGTGATTTTCTATCTAAGAACTAGTTAGCAGTTTGAGATCCTGAAAGAATCCCCTGTTGGCCAAAGTTTGGGTTCAAACCAAAATTTGACGTTAATATTTTGATGCCGTCTGTGGGGATCTCATCTGTTCTGGTCTGTTTCTTGCTACAATGGCCAAAGGAAGAGCCACTAAAGCTTTGAATGCATAACCCAATCCTTCAGAGGGTCATGTCTGGATGACGGACTCCTCTACCCCTCCTACCTTCAGAGCAACTGCTGGCGTCCCTCCAACTAGTTCTCGCCGCCAACAGCACCGATGGAGTACAAGTCTAGCTCCATCATTAGGAGAGACTTGAAGACATAATGGGAGAACTAGCTAAAATGGTCACGATGTTGGTGCAATCGCAAGCTCAGGGTGTACAAGAACGGGCTAAGATCGTCACCCCCGAGGGTGAACGTCCTGGTGAAATCGACCGAAAACAGACTTCAAATCACCATCCTCATGGCCAAAAAAGTGAACCTAGCCACCAAGTTTCCACCCAACGATTGGGGGGCTTAGATGTTTTAGTAGAAGACCTCCTTTAAAGAGTAAGGCATTTGGAGGAGCATCCTCAAACTCGAAATGACCAACTTCACTTCAGGGAATGAACTCCTTTCTCTTGGGAAATCGAGGAGGAATCCCTCCCACATAAACTCAAAGTTCTAGCCATTCTGCTATACGATGGAGATAGTGACCTGCATAATCATCTGGACCTGTTTAACATCTAGATGGATCTCCAAAGTTGCAATTCCTTAATCAAGTGCCACGTCTTCCTCGCTACACTGGGTGAAGTTCTTTGAATGTGGTTCAGAAGCCTCCCAGCTCGCAGCATTAGCAGTTGGAAAGAGTGTCAGGAAAAGTTCATCAACCAGTACAGGGTGCTGAAGAGGCAACTCACGCCCATATTCCATCTCGCTATGGTCTTCCAGAGTAAGCATGAAACATTGAAAGACTATATTGCTTGCTTCAGACATAAGGTTAACAATGTGGAAAAGCCCTCAGATGAAGCCATCTTGACTGTCATTTCGGCAGGACTTCATAGAGATGGAAAATTATTCAATAGTTTATACAAGTCCCCAGTTAGCAACTTGGATGAATTTTACGAGTAAGCTATGAAGCAGATTAGATGGGAAGAGACTTTTAGTTTGCAGAGGCCTGAGGAAGGCAGTTCAGCTCAGAATAAGAAGATGAGTAACTATAGAGATAAAAAAGACAGCTCCAATCCTCAGCTCACTAAGAAGAACAAGGATGAGCGACCCCCATTTCCAGGTCACCATAGCACCTATAGCATCCTGTCGGATGCCCAAGACAAGATTTTCGCGATGGAATGAGACAAAGAGGATTTCGAAAAACATTCACCCTTGAAGACTCCCAGTAAGTCTAGACTCAAATGGGGAAAATTTTATGCATACCATAATGAATTCGGGCACGTCACCTCAGAATGTTAGGCATTGAGGGACACCATTGAAAATCTCATTAAAAGAGGTTGCTTGCAAGACTACGTGGTGCAACCTTCCAAGCACCAGCTTGGAACGTCTCAGTAAGATCCCGAGCAAGAGTAGTCTCCCACTATCAAGACTATTTATTAAATCTTTGTAATCATGTATTTTGTATATCAGCATTCTAAATCCCTTTACTGACTTTTAAATTTTTCAAATAGGTGAATTGCTTAAACGACCGACTCTTTTATTTGGGCACAAGATCGGCCAACTCTTTTATTTGAGCACGAGATTGTTCATTCTTATTTCACAACTCTCATATGAACTTGTCTACTTAATCGGCCATACGATCGGCCCGAGCATGAGATTGCTCACTCTTATTTCGTACCTCTCATGCGAACTTATCTACTTAATTGGCCATGAGATCGACTGAGCACAAAATTGCTCACTCTTATTTCACAGCTTTCATGTGAACTTGTCTACTTAATTGGCCACGAGATCGGCCCAAGCACGAGATCGCTCACTCTTATTTCGTAACTCTCATGCGAACTTATCCACTTAATTGGCCACAAGATCAGCCCGAGCACAAAATTGCTTATTCTTATTTCGCAGCTCTTATACGAACTTATTTACTTAATTGGCCATGAGATTGACCCGAGTACGAGATCACTCTAATTCGTAAGTCACTTGTGACCAAGTGTTCGCAACTCTCACATAATTTTTTGATTATGCACAGTTCACATAGATTGTTTAAACAATGCTTATGCAAGGAACGAAAACAACATATAGATTACAAAAGGAAATCTTATTCATTAAAAAGCCTCAACGAGGTAAAACTACATCAGAAAGCCAA
>JANHAO010024458.1:0-11617 GCA_026873985.1 Saraca asoca
ACTTTAGACTACATTGAATTTCTCTAACTTCTTAAATGCTTTAGCACTTTCTTCTTCATCGATAATATAAAGAGTTTTACATGAGATTGCATCACATTTAAACTCATTTTTACTAACCCCAATGGCATATAAAAATTAATGAAGTTGGATCATCACCTGCTTTGGCTTGGGTTGTAAGGAGCACCAACGTCTAATTGTGCCTGATATAGCAAGAGCTATGAAATGGAGATTTGATCAATGGAGTTGTCCATCAGAAGCCTTAATTCCAAGGAAGAAATGTAAGGTATTGTAAGGCCAGTCTTTGCAAGACATACATCTATGGTATCAGTCGAGGGAGTATGAATAAGCTGAGTCAACTGATAATCATTGTAAGAACCAATAGTTTTTCAATAATTGACTCACTTAGGTTGAGGTCAAAAGTTGGAAATTGATTTTTGCCATCATAGTTTCCATATGAGAAGAAAGCACTGATCCAATAATTATTGTTTTTGCCCTCTTTATATTTCAGAGTATATCATTTCCTTATTCCATTTGGAAAGCTTCTAAGTGAGTTCAATCGTCTTCCAAAATTAGGTAATTTAGATACACACTGGGTGACACCACTTGGTTGTTCCCGTTTCTACAAAGTCTCTGTCCCTCTGATACCAAACACCATCTTCCAAATAATCCATGTTGGCTCCACAATCAATACTTATGATATCTCTATTACTTACAGTTATATTAAAATAGTTATATTAGATACACTTCTTCTTCTCATAAATTGCGAGGTCCAAATGTTGTAAACTTAACTATTTATTTATTAGAAAAGATGTACAATACACTTATAAAATAAAAGTATATCAAGCATTTTTTTTATCAAATGGATTAATGAAAAATAAATTCAAATATATATCAAGAAATAGCATTTGCATTATGAGAATTCAACTTGGTCCCCTATGGTAAACATTTTAAGCATTTCCTGATTACTATAAATTCAAAAATGATAAATTCAATTTTATTTCAAACGGGAGTCCTACATACCCTCTAATCAAACAGTAAAATTTAATTATAACGGGAGAGGATGTAAATAACAAAGAATGTAGCATTATTGTAATAAATTTTCAATCACTAAAGTGCCTTCTTGATAGCCCGTATTATATATGCTATTATATGATGTAGTTCCCGTCAGTGGCACCAAAAAATATTCTAATAGAGTGAACATGAACTGAATCTATATTTTCAATCATCAAGGTGTCACCGAAAGATATTATAGAAAGAGTGAAAAACTATTTGAGGAGTCATTTGCAAGTTTCTTGAGTTTTGTTATAAATTCTGATTTCAACAATGGGTTGATTTAATAAATAATCGAATTTGAATATAAAATTAAACTATTCTAATAAATAAGTTGAATTCAAAAATATTAAAACTAAATTAATTTATTTCTTGAATAGTTCATTTAAAAAAATAAAAAAGATTTTTATTATTATATATAATCGTGCTCTTTAAAATTTTACATTAATATCTATATAATATTAAATCAAATTGGGTAAAATCATATTGTACCAATTTTAGTTTTTATAATATGTTTGTGTAGCTATGTTTCATCAATCTTTTTTAATTTATTATTATTATTATTTGATGGAGAGTGATAAATAAATGAGTTTAAAATTAATTTATGACACTAATTTAAAATTTTTTTTATTATAGAAGAGTTTATTGATTTAAGCAGGAAAAGGGAAATAGGAGCTGTTAAGAAAATCATATAATAAGTCTTGATAGAAATTGAACACAGGACTTAAATAGATATAAATGGTAATTAACTACCGAATAGAAAATCTAATTTGAATTTGTATATTGAATATCCGATGAAAGTTTTATAACTCAACCTGACTCTTCTAGTTTATTTGTATTTTGTTATTTACAATAGACATACATTTAAGATCTCATGACATTTTTTATAATTTTTTAGTTTATAGAAGATGACACAAAATGTGTTTGTAAAGTTAGTGGTATCCACAGCATGTTGTGCAGATCTAATAATCCAGCTTTATAGACAAATCAAAGGTAGTATTTTCACCGTTGTTGTTGACACAGATAAGATTCAGTAATATTACTTGTACTTTCATATATTTACTCTTTTTTTTTTACTCCCTTGTTATATGAATAAAAATTTAATAATTCAGTAATTTCTTTTTATAAATAAAAAAACTTCATTTCTAATATGAAAAGAAGAGCAAAAGAAATAAATACAAAGTGGAGGTAGCATTATTCGTTAAGATCTTATTCTTGAAGTACTCTCCAATAAATTAAATTTTTTAAAGAAAAAAAAATCAATGCTTGAGTGATCATGGAGAAGTAGCAACTTGTGTACATGAAATCAAGTCAAAATAGGAATAATGAGATATAGAATTCAGGCTTTAATAGTACTATTGTGGGTGTTTTCCGGCTTCATACAAAATGGGCTAGCAAATGCCCAACAAGCAAGTTCAGCCAACGAAGGCCCAGCTCGAACCAGTTTGAGGTCATTGAATTGAAACATTGGATTGCCAAGGAAATGAGCTTGAATAGCCGTGAGCCTGGGGAATAGAGCAAGGCCAAACATGCTAGAGGCAAGATCAATTCGCATAGCTAACAATTTGCACTGTTCAAGCCCGCTTTGCCAAGCGTGAGCTCGGCATCACAGGTCAAGGTCAGTAATGATCCCAGATGAGAGCCCTAGCTAACGAGACATAGCATCTCATCCAGCTAGAAGCTTGCCATGGTTAAGATCAGAAGCAAAAACCCTCTCATAGACAACCTGCAAAGCCAACCTGCAAGAAGCAGCTTGTAGGGCCCACAAGCAGAAAGTGGTCTGTAGTAGTCAATTTGCAGTAGTCTTACTTATCATTTACATTTATTTGATGTAACAGAAATATAATATATAAAATTACATTTGTAACCTTCCAACCTCTATAAGAGGGGGAGGAGCTGATGCAATAAGTAAGCTAAAACATACTGTAACTTTGCACATTTTCTTTTAAATTAATAAAAATTATAGTGGACATAAGGATCGGTGCCGCCCGATTTTAGCTGAACCACATTAAAAATCCTTATGCATTCTTACTATTCTTCCCCCCATCTCTTCATTCTTCATGTGCATAATCAGATTGCAATTTGAGTCCTTAAGAACTGTTTAGGTTGGCTAGATTTGGGCCAAACCAAATTTCACTATCAACATTTTTGACGTCGTTTGTGGGGACTCATCTGCATCATGGTTCATTTTCTATTCAATTACAATGGTTAGAGGAAGAACCACCAAAAGCTTAAGCACTCTAGCTAACCAGCCAACAGATGCTCTTGTTGTTAGAATCATCATTGATTTGCCACCTGAAACTCATTGCCAACATGCAGTTGCTCTCGAAACTGATGAAGCACAACACCTCACCAACCCTAGCAAACATCTAAAAACATGGTGAGAGAGTTGGTTGGGGCAATCAAAGTCCTGGCATAAGTGTAAACCTTGTGCGCACAAAAGTAGGTTGAGATCGCTGCACAACTCCAACAACTACGTGAAGAAGTCCAAGAGGAAAGGTCATCTAGGCGAACACATTGACACTTTGATTCAGCTCGCTCCTCCAATTAGTGAATGAAGTTAGGAGCCCACCAAACACACAAGAACCGTTATAGTTAGTGACATGGGAGCTCACACTTAGCTGAGAGCTCACACAAGACCAACCGAGGATAGACCTTAGGTCGTTACTCCCACAACTAGGAAAAAATGAACCAGTAGTCTATTGGCCAGTAGTTCGAAGCATAAGGCCAGATGATGGAAGAGCTACTTTAGAGGATAAAGCTGCTAGAGGAGTGCCCTCAAGCTCAAGATGATCAAGCTTGCTGCATAGAGATCTCGCCATTCACTAAAGAGATTGAAGTGCTACCCCTCCCTCAAGAGTTTAAAATCCTCACGATTCCACCTTACAATGGAGATAGTGACCCATACGACCACTTGGATACATTCAACATCTATATAGAATTGCAAACAACTGATCCTCTAGTTATATGTTATATCTTCCTAGCTACAATAGGAGGCATACCTTAAGCATGGTTTAGAAGCCTCCCAGCTCATAGCATCAATAACTGGGAAGAGTGCCAAAGAAAATTCACCAACTAGTACCGAGCACTAAAGAATCAACTCGTGCCTCCTTGCCACCTTGCAATGATCTTTCAGCATAGACATGAGTCGCTGAAGGATTACATAACCAGCTGTAGGCTCGAGGCCAATTCCATAGAGAATCTCTTAGAGGAAAATATCTTGATTGTGATCTCAGTGGGACTCTGCAAAGACAGAAAAATGTATAAAAGCTTGTACAACTCCTCGGTAAGAAATCTAGCTGAATTATATGAATAAACTACCAAACAGGTCAGGTGGGAAGAAACCTTTGGCACAAAGAAGTTCGAGCAGAAGGATGAAGTAAATGACTCTATTCAAAATAAGAGGAGCATGGAGAATAGGAGTGACAACTACAACAACCAAGTCACAAAGACAGTTAAGAACAAGTGACCTTAGCACCAAGGTTGCCTTGAAAGCTACATCATTCTATCTGACACTCAAGATAGAATCTTTGCAACAGAATGAGATAAGGAAGATTTTGGGGGACCTAAACCCTTGAGGGGCCCTAACAAGCATAGGGATGTGAGTAGGTTCTGCACCTATTACAACGAGTTTTGGCAAACACCTCAGAATGTTAGGCACTTAAGGATGCCATTGAAGGCCTCATTAAGAGAGGTCGCTTGCGAGATTATGTAGAGCATCCCAGAGGACTGCAACAGCCTCAGCACCCCTAATGAGATCCTGATCAGGGGTAGACGTCAATAATAAGGACCATTTTTTGATTATGGAATCTCATCAGTTGAGCTCGTTGAGATGCAAAGACACTAAAATAAACATCACCTGCCCAGCAACAAGATTGCTATTCTACTGAGTAACGTGATTGTTAAGAAACTGAACAACAAAATTGTTGTTCCATTGAGCAATAAGATCCCTTTGAGACTGAAAAACAAGTTTACTGTCCCACTAAGCAATGAGTAATAAGATTGCTATCTCACTGAGTAACAAGATTACTGCAGGACTGAGCAACAAGATTGTTGTTTCATTGAGCAACAAGATTACTATAAAACTGAGCAACAAGATTGTTAGCAAAGTCATATGCACAAACTAGCCTAGGCAATGAGAATGCTGGCTGAGCACATAGCATTGCCCCTTGAGCTCGCTCAAATGCAATTTTCACATGGTCCACTAGCTGTTAAACTTAGTGTATAGAAAAAGCAATGAGATAGAAGCCTGAAATGATAAACTACACATACAAGCTTTTGCTAGTAAGTTCCAGCTCCCAGTCCATAGAACAAATTAAGAGCTGGAGGGCTAATGTTATGAGTGTTTTCTAACTTCATGCAAAATAGGCTAGTAAAAGCCTAACAAACAAGTTCAGCCAATGAAGGCCCACCTCGAACCAGCTTGAGGTCGCTGAATCAAGACATCGAGTCACCAAGGAAATGAGCTCAAATAGAAGGGCACCGATGAGGTAAGCCCATATCACCAGACTAATCTGTCAGGCCGATAAGATGTGAGCCATGATCCCAGGGAATAGAACAAGGCCAAGCATGCTAAAGACAAGACCAACTCATGTAGCTAACAGTTTGCTCTGCGCAAGCTCACATCGCTAAGCACGAGCTTGACATCACTGGTCAAGGTTAGTAGTGATCCTGGATGAGAGCCTTAACTCACAAGACATAGCATCTCATCTAGCTAGAAGCTCGCCATGGTTAAGACCAGAAGCAAACACCCTCTCACAGGCAACCTATAAAGCCAGCCTGCAAGAAGTAGCTTGTAAGGCCTACTCATAGAAAGTAGTCTGTAATAGTCGATTTGCAGTAGTCTTACTTGTCATTTACATTTATTTGATGTAATAGAAATATAATTTGTAAAATTATATTTGTAACCTCTTAGCCTCTATAAAAGGGGGAGGAGTTGATGCAGTAAGTAAGTTGAAACACATACTATAACTTTGCTTATTTTTTTTAGATCAATAAAAGCTATCATGGATGTAAGGATTGGTGTCACCTGTTTTTAGTCGAACCACATTAAAAATCCTTTTGCATTCTTGTTGTTCTTCCTCCCCACCTCTTTATTCTTCATTTGCACAATCAGATTGTAGTTTGAGTCCTTAAGAACTATTTAGGTTGGCTTGATTTAAGCCAAACCAAATTCCACCATTAACAAGTACTTACCAGGATTGTCGGTACCAATCTTACTTCTAACATGTAGTATTGCCATGACATTAGGACTAATGAAGTAACGAAGGGAGGCAAGCCATAGATTTAAGATCACAATCCTTTTTATTGTTCTGTCCATGTTATTTGCATGCATGTGTACATGAACAAAGGTACAAGGGGAAAAATAGATACTACAACTAAAGATGAATGAACTCACCTAAAATCTTGGAAGTTCTTTTGAGATGAAGATAAGTAGTGTTTGACAGATAAACACAAAAGGAGCACTTGTTGTCTATGTAAATTGAACTCCAAAAACACAGGGCATTCAACTTATCTTAAGGTTAAGACAGGAGGGGCTGCGCATAAGCACTACTTGACTTAGTATGTAAAATTTTGTTAACTTGATTGAAAAAGATCTAAGAGGATTGTGTGGTGCAAATAGCATTAGATTACAATGTTGATAGAAACCTAACATTAGAATTTAGATTCTAGGTATGCTTAGTTGTTAGTGGATTATTTTAAACGGATTTATATGTCCTTCATAAAGGACGAATAATAACCATGAAAATAAAATTAAAAAGGTAAAGGGATTTTAATAAAATATGGACTCTTAATCCTTTTGTAATAGGGTTTTATATATGTATATATAGGCTTGGTTTGCATGTACATGGTGGGTGTATGAAAAAAGAAGAATTAAGAAGCTATGAGACAAAAGACATCAAAAAGTAAAATTGCATTGATTTTTACCCATACTATCAGAAGATTGATCATAAAACTTACTCCAATTTGCATGAAATTTAAGTATGTTATTCCTGATATTTTGGACAGTATAGTGCTTACATTATCTTGAATTTTTCTTATTTTATGATGGCTGATTTTACACAATAATTGATTAGGATTATTGTATAAAAATTCCACTTATTTTGGTGAAAAGTTTTATTCAGGTTGTTCCATAGAATTTCAAGGAAGATGTTGTTATACCCATGAATTATTTATTAGTGGAAGAATTTTACTGAACTGGGTCTCAGTTTATACTCTCATATTGAGGAGTTTTCCACATTAAAATTATTGGTTTCCTAATTTATTTTTCTATAGTTAATTCTGGCTTGGATTTATTTAATTGTATAGGATGGGAAAAATTGATCCGAATAATTTAATATTTTTCACTATGATGTATTCTAGTATTCTTCCTAACAAGTGGTATCAAAGCGCTTCGATGTTGCTTTATTGTGTGTGATTAAATAGAAGAAAATTTAGGAGGAATGATGATCAAATTAAATTCTTCAAATTATTCATATTGGATGCTTAGAATGAAAGATTTATCATACTACATGGATTTGCTAGATCCCATTGAGGCTAAAGGTATTAAACCTACTAAGGAAATTGATTAATATTATAATAAAATAAATAGGAAAGTTGTTGGTTTGATTTGACAGTAGCATATTCCATCATGTGTTTACTGAAATTGATGCTCATGAATTATGGACTAAATTAGCTGGTCTGTATAAATGTAAAACTGCACAAAGTAAAGCCTTTTTATTAGGAAACTGGTGAATATGAAATATAAAGAAGGGTGTTTAGTGATTGAGTAGCTTTAAAGGTATGGTGAATCAGCTAACTGCTATGCCTATGATCTTGGATGATGAGATGCAAGCGTTGCTATTATTTAGTTCCTTGCTTGCCAATTGGGAAGCTATAATTGTGTTTTTGAGTAATTCTACTCTAAATGGGAAGGTGACATTGATGATGGTGAAAGACAGAATGTTGAATGAAGAAACGAAATGGAAAGAATATGAGACTTCAAATCATTCTGATGCACTAGTTATTGGAGATACATGTGAGAGTAATCAGCATAAAAATTCTAATGATTATGGAAAGTCTAGAGGAAGATCATAGTCCAGAAATAGAAAAGACATGAAGTGTTTCCATTGTGGAAGAACATGCCATATTAAAAAGAATTGCCAACAACTGAAAAGAGATTAAGGGAAAGAAGCGAAGACAAGAAAGAAGATAAAGATATTGTTGTTGTTGCATTTGATGAAAAGGTTGTGATTGCTCATTATGATGAGTATTTGAATCTTACATGTGAAGACTCTATTTGGGTTGCTGATTTAGGAGCCTTTTACCATATTACTCATCATAAAGATTTCTTTACATCTTATTCTATTCTGGAGTATGGTACAGTTAGATTAGAAAATCAACATGCAAGATTATTGATATTGGAGATATAAACCTGAAAACTAATATTGGATGTAAATTGCTATTGAAGAATGTTAGACATGTTCCTGATATTCACCTCTGTTTAATCTCTATTGGAGTACTTAGTGATATGAGTTTTAAAAGCTATCATGGTAAAAGTAAATGGAAGCTTACAAAGGGATCTCTAGTGGTGGCAAAAAGTGAAAAGATTAGTTCTCTTTACCATATAGTAGTATCATTGTGTAAAAAAGAGGTGAATGCTACTGAAAACTCTTTAATGTTATGGCATATGTGCCTAAGTCATTTAAATGAGAAAGGATTTGATGTGCTAGCAAAGTAAAACTCAAATGATAGAAATAATGACACAAAACTAGAATTGAAACCAAGAATTAAATCAGAACCAAAATCAAGAACAATTCTAGTGGCAATCACCTCCCTTTGTACCACTTGGAGATTGACTTCAAATGATACATGAAGTTTTGAAACTTAAGCCTCCAAAGTACAAGATATCAACCAAACTGCGAATCATTATCAGTTTTTAGACTAGGTTGAGAGGATTGAAAGGAAATTATGGTGTGACGAGGCAACCATAATAGAATTGGTAGGTTAAATGATGTGGTACATTCATCATGTGGAAAGAAGAGATGTCACAACAACACCATTAACTTGGGGACAGTTCCAATGAGACTTAGTAGATCGTTTCTAGTCACTAAGTGTTAGAGAGACTTTGTATTCCACATGATTAAAAATAAATGTCATTATGAGTTTTTTTTTCAAAATAAGAAAAAAAAAATTCTTTCACTTTTATATAATAAATAATCAAAAACATAATTAGATGACCATGCTATCTTATTTAATTTTTAAGTATACGCTTTAAAAATCTCAAATTTCATACTTGTAATATAAATCAAAGAGACTATTGCTTTCATTTATAATACGCCTCATTACATAGTTTAGAGTGTATAAAGAAGGCAATAAATCATACACTTTGACTCCTAGACTAGTGCTACAATGTCCTACCAAGGCTCACTAGGCATTCTCCTAAATAGCATTTGAGCCAAAGGTTTAATGACAAGATTAGATATACTTTTTGTGAGTTGACATAAGGTTTTTTCTCATATCTTAGAGAGGATTTTATGTGCTATCTCAAATTGATGCGAAGCTAAAAATTTAAGGATCACACCCATATACTTGTCTACTTGCACACTACAAGCTACTTTGGGCAAAATTATATAAATATCCCGAAGTAAGAGAAAAAAGGAAAAATAGTATACAAGTCAATTTGCTCTCAAATTTTCATCATAAGACCTCCATATCATGCTTTATTTTTTCAACAAATTTCATGTCAAATTGAGTACATTTGCCTATTCAACTTGTTCAGAAGGCTAATGCTCACATCATCCGAGGTGACTTTATTTTATAAGGTCAAATTTCTCTTATAAAAGCATAACAAATGCGACATTTGATCTTCCCTTAAATTTTGGATTAGTATATAAACTAGTAGTATTGTTTTGCTCCCATGCACATTCCTCTCGATGTTAATTTGAGAAACTTAGGTTCAATTTATTTTTTTAGAAGATATTTTTTGAAGGAAAATTTCATTTACTTATATACAAGTAAAGGTCTTTCATGTTGCTTATGTATTTTATGATTAACAAGCTAGTGCCTAGTGCAATGATAGTGGACGAAAATAATTTCTTCTCTAAAATAGTAGATTTTTTTTTTCAACTACACTCCTTACATGTGATATTTAGAAAATAGAACTTTTTATGTTATCTTAATATTTTATAACTATAAACATGAGTAAATGAAATTATTCTTATGGAAAATATTTTCTAGCAAACAAACTTACACATATTATTATACATCAAGCTAAGAAATACATTATTCTTTTGGAAAGCTTAAGTATCAATATAAATAAAGAATTACACTTTTTTAAGTGTAATATATGGTAGCACGAGGAGTAAAACCACTATATGATGACTACTTGCCCAAGAGAGTAATATCATATTCAAATTGTGACGCAGTCATTTCAAGTATACTACTGGATCTATTCATATATGTCTGAAACATTTGTAAAGACAAGCATTCCTTTAGCTCCATGAATATATGGCTTATGTCTGGCCTTTTAGTTGCAATTGGTGAAATGCATGATAATGCAATTTCTATAGCTTTCCATACATAATTGGTATTAAATTCTCCTTGGAGTCTTGAATCAACAATGTTTTTGATATCTCCTCTTTCAAGTAGGGGATAAACCATTCAAGCATGTGAATGAATTTCCCATGTGATCTTGCCACTGCAAGTTAGCTAGTGATTAGCTCAAATAGAATTATTCCAAAGCTGTAGATATCACTTTTCTTATTTGAGTTCCCTGTTCTTTGAAATCTGTATATGAAAGAAGTAATTCATCCTCATTAGTAATTATGAAACTTCTAACCCATGAACTGCAAAACAAGTTTTTCTAATATATTTTGGAAAGCTTATGTAAGCTACTAATTCAAAAGAATATTCTATTTAAATTTTTTTATACTTACTCTAGATCAACGTAGCTTGGTGTTCCAGCAAGATGTGTTGATACTTGAGAATCGATATCGCTAAAAAAATCTCTACACAGCCCAAAATCAGTAATCTTAGCTTGCATGTTCTCATTAAGTAATATGTTGGAAGTCTTTAAATCTCTGTGAACAAGAGGCAGTCTACAACCATTATGCAGATAGTCCAGTCCTACAAATTTATTAAGAAACCATAGACTTAAATTGAAGGCATAATTTAAGATTAAAGAAACATTAATCTCCATGGAGGAGACAAATAAAAGCGGATTCGATACCTTGTGTTGTATCAACTGCAATTTGTAGTCTCTCATTCCACTTCAAGACATATGGGTCTTTCTTTGTCTACAAATACAAATATTTATGCGACATTTTACATTTGATACATAGGGAAAAGAAAAAAGGCTTCAATTTGCAATTCTGCAAGAAAACTATGATTGATGAAAAGCATAGGCAATTTCCTACCTCTTAGCCTCAGTGTCATATTCATATTCATTTTCTCATTATATGATAAATTAAGTCTCCAATTAAAAAAAAAATTATATATAATTTATTATTCTATATACCTTCTCTTAGTTTATTTAATGCAAAGGATTTTCATGAGTATAAAACTTGGATAATATTGATATATCACA
>JANHAO010024459.1:0-11619 GCA_026873985.1 Saraca asoca
GGAAGCTTTTGAACAAACAGTGCTATTTAGAGCATTTAACACAATATCTTGAAAAATCGACTGTAGAGTTACTAGAAAATAAATCTGATGATCTAGGATTACTCACCAGGTCCTGAAGAGGCTATTGTCAGCTCACCGTCGGCCGGAGTGCCGCCGGCAGTCCAGAACCAAGCTTGGCCGAATAGCCCAAATCAGGGGGAAGAAGAAAGCCTAGTTGCCATGAGCTTTCGGTGGAGGAGGCCGGCCAAGAAAACACGCTGGAGGAAGAAGAGGTTGGCGGAAAAGCCATGGACGATCGACCAAGCTCGCCGGCACTGCCATGGAAGACGCCGTCAGCTAGAGGAAGAAGAGAAGCGCCGAACCTAGCTAGACTCCCATGCCACACCGGAGCTCACGGACGGCCGGAGGAACACCGACAACGAAGCAGAACGCCGGAGCTAGGCCGAAGAGTGGAAGAAGAGAAGAAGAAGAAGAAGAAGAGAGGGGGGCCGTGGGAATTCTAGAGAATTCGGGATGGAGAAGGCTGAAATATCAGCCATGGGAAACCTAGAACTAGCTTGGCCAATTTCAGCCCCAAATTTTTTTTTCAAATTTATGTTTTGGCTCCAAAACTTTAAGCTATTTCAAAAATTTTCCCACTCGATTTTGAAAATTTTCATTTTAGTCCCTGAAATGTTTTTAGTTTAGTCCTTTTCAATTTTAAATTTTATTTTCAATTTTCCTTTTTATTTTCTTAATTTTTTGGGTATTACACCATCGTGGCCAATTACAAGAGAGGAAAATAATTCAACTAAAATCTCGATGGTATAGGTTGAATAATGCTATTCAAAAGTTCGCCGGGTGTTGCAAATAAGTTGTTCATAGAAAGAAAAGTGGGAGCTCAGAAAATGACATCATAGCTGATGCATATACTATTTTTTCTCAAGATGAAGGCGAATAGTTTCAATTTGAGTATGCCTGACGACTGTTGAAAGATGAACCTAAATGGATAGCAGAATCATTTGAAAGTTCTTCAAAAAGAACAAAGATTTTATGCTTCTAGGGCATACTCATCATTTTCTACCCCAAGGACACCAACAAGTTGCGAATATGACCCAGCATCACCTACTTTGGTCTGTTCGATGGGAAAAAAAGCAGCAAAAAGGAAGGGCAAAGCAAAACTAGCTGAAACTTTTTCTGACAATGTCGACTTTACTGCAATGAAAAAGGCACATAGGGAAAGAATGACTATCATGACATAATTGGCACATGTTAAGGACGAACAAAACAAGTTAAAGGAGAGAGAGTTGAAGTTAAAGGAGTTGGAGATCCTCTTCAAGGATACATCTGGGATAACAGAGAGATAACGCCAGGATCATAAAATATTATGTAACCTAATTAGAGAATCACATGGAATTAGTTAAGATAATGTTATAACCTAATTAGATATGTTATGTAACCTAATGATGTTAGTTAAACTAGTCATTAGTAAATTGTTAGTCAAACTAGTCGTTAGTCAAAGTAGCCATTATGTCAAACTAGTCATTAGTAAATTGTTAGTTAAACTAGCTGTTAGTCAAAGTAGCCATTATGTCAAACTAGCCATTAATTAAACTAACCGTTATGTTGTACCCTATATATTCTCTTAACATAAGAGAAAATTTTCACACCACTCAATTATGCAATATTCTCTCATCTCCTTATCAAATTGTGCTAAATTTTTACTCTTGAATCATTCATCAAATGGATCCAAACCATTCAGACAACTACGACATACTTTGAGTGGGAAATCATAGAAGTAGAAATTATGGACAACTATGAAGAAGAACGCATGAGGTTAATACTTGAGAGGTAAGGCAGCGATAAGCCGACAGCTCTACTAGGCATAGACGTACAAGACGATAATAGACCGAAGTCATGAAGAAGGACATAACTGATTGTTCACTAACTACTTTTCTGAAAATCTAGTATACACAGATGCTCAATTTTGACGAAGGTTCTGAATATGAAGGCACGTGTTCCTTCGTATTGTATAAGCCCTTGGTAATCATGATAAGTATTTCCAAATGAGGGTCGATGCCACTGATAGAATGGGCCTTTCACCATTGCAGAAATACACTACAGCTATTCGTATATTGGCGTATGGATGACCTGCTAATGGTGTAGATGACTATGTGCGAATCGGTGAAAGCACTGTAGTGGAATGCTTAGAGAGATTTGTAAAGGGTGTGAACAAGGAATTTGGATTTGAGTACTTAAGAAGGCTTAACAACAATGACATTGAATATCTACTGCAAATAGGAGAGGCACGTGGCTTTCCCGGTATGTTAGGTTCCATTGATTGTATGCAGTGGGAATGGAAAAATTGTCCAATAGCGTGGAAATACTAGTTTTGTCGAGCTGATCATGCCAAACCTACAATCATGCTCGAAGCAGTGGCGTCACAGGACTTATGGATTTGGCATGTATTTTTTGACATTATGGGTTCAAACAATGACATCAATGTGCTAAACCAATCCAATGTGTTTAATAATGTTTTGGAAAGGCAAGCTCCCAAGATGCAATATACGGTAAATAGAACCCAATATAACATGGGGTACTATCTAGCAGATAGTATTTATCCGGAGTGGGCTGCATTTGTCAAGAGCATCCCAATGCCACAGAGAAAAGAGAAAATTATTCGCCCAACATCAAGAAGCAGCAAGAACGGATGTGGAGGGGGTGTTTGGAGTGCTTCAATCTCGATTCGCGATTATACGTGACCTGGCGTGTGCTTGGCATATAGATACAATCAAGCATATAATATATGCATGCATCATATTGCATAACATGATTGTTGAAGACGAATGACATATATATGGTGGTAATTTTGATTATTCTTATGATCATCTAGACAATGACATCTCAACAGCTGAAGTATCTAATAGTCCTCATCCCGATTTTGCAACATATCTACAAATGAGAGCACTTGTTTGTCAAAGACAAATTCATCATCAACTTCAAGTAGACTTGGTGGAGCATATTTGAGAACGTTTTGGACGTGAGAACAATCAAAATTAAATTTTATTTTAATTATATAATGTTATGTATTTGTCATCATTTTTAACTTATTGTGATAAAAAAATTTACTTGAAATAAATTTACTATATTTTTAATATATTTTATACTTTTTTACGTATTTATTTTCTCAAAATTAAAATATAAATGAGTTAATATTTTAAGTTGAAATAAAAATAAATATAAATGAAGTATAAATATGTGAGATAACTTATGGAACTCATTTGATAAACTTTTTAGAGTTGCACCATTGAAACGAATAATTGCTTAAAGTAGTATAAAGTAAAAAGTGATAATGTGGTATGGTAGGACCCATAAAAAGAGGAGTTAAGCAACTCCAATGGGTTGCACAATTAGAGATGCTCTTATAAATAATTTTGTTTCCCTAAATTGTTATCTAAGAATAAAATATAGGTTGTGATCTGTCAACCTCAGATGATTGTTTATTATGTGGATATTGTTCAGCTAAATTAAATTACGTCAAATTAAACTTCTTGAGTTGTAAGTCTTATACAATTTATCACCCTCTTTTCTGAATATTTTTAGAATAAATTGCACGGAACCTTATTGAATTGTAGGTTTTGTACATGGATAAAATCATTATTGTTTTTCCTTTTGCAATTCATCCACTCATAATGCAAAGTTTGTTGAGTGAAATTATTGTGAAAAAAATATTTGAGATGAAAGAACTAATTGGTAATGTCATATGATATCCAAGGGATCTCCTGCTTCGATAACGTATTATATCACAAATAAATTATTACAAATAAGAAAAAATAAATTATATATTTTTTATAATTAGAAAAAATTTATAATTATGTTTTTTTAATTTTAAATGAGTCAAAATAGGTCTTTATTAAATCTTTAATTTGTATCTTATCATATGCTTAATGGATTTAGACTTCAACAGATTTAGAGTAATGGATCTTTGTCCATCCAAATCGGATATACCCAAACCTAATCATTAATATCTTTGCATAAAAGTCCAAAAAGACCAAAACAAAAAACCATCCATAACAACTCTCTTTTCTATATAATTTCTTATAATGCTTTTTAATCACTAGAAGTCTTTCTTTTTTTAATTAAAACCCTCAACTTATTTTATAAAAATGTTCAATAAACTAAAATTCTGATTTTATTTATTTTTTGAATTTAATATTCATTAAAATTGAATCTTTTTTCATAACGTGTAATTAGGAGTATTAAATGGATGGTTTGAGTTAAGTCATTAATGTATGAATTATGGTGCATAAAGGGTGAGATCTCATCCATTCATTTATCTATTAATTATCACTGTTTTTATATTATTTTATTCTATTATTTTTATTGTTATTATTTTTTTAAGTACTACAACCTATCTAGCAATGCCAAGGGTGGGCAAATGTAGCCTGATTTGATTTTTGGCCCAGATCCAACTCGGTTTAAATAAGGTTTGGACAAAAAATTAGACCCTATCTTTTAAATGGGTTAGGTTTGAGCTTACACATAAAAAATTGGGCTAACCTAAACCTAGCCCAATTTATACGTGTAAGCATATTCTTAATAGTTTTTTTTTGTTGTCATCATGTGGACAAGAACACATGACCTAACAAAAAAATTATAAAACCCACTAAAATAAGACTAACAAAATGGTCTATGTTAACAAAACAATAGATCAAGATGAGGAAAAAAAACTAGGTTACATGAAAGTATAAAACAACATTAAGTCTATAACTATTAACTTAAAATTATCATAAACCAATGTAAGAAGAAGAAGAAGAAGAAGAAATGGCCATAAATTGGGCCTAACAGGGTCAGATCTTGGCATCCTGTTTAAAAATAGGGCTAGGCTCTGGGCCTAAAAACAAAAAAATGTAGGCTAAGGCCAAGTTTGGCCTTTATATGCTATGTTAAATTTTACATAAGGTCTGACTTGAACCTTGTTTGGCCTACCCCTACCATTGTCATTGCTTTGCTACTAATATTATATAACACACCCACAAGATTAACCTAATTAGACTTAAATGCAGGTCAGGAAGGGTGACTAGTCGACCATAGGCTTGATCTCTGAAGGTAGGCTGGTTGGTTGATCAGTCCTTAAGATGCAGTCAACTAATTAGTGTCAGATCAGACAAAACCCAACATAAGAAATTTGAGACAATATAATCCTAGTGCAATCAGGCCTTCAACTAGTGTTGAAACTTTGTCGAGAAGTTGTCCCAGTGCACACCTAATTTGGAAACATGAATTTGAGGTAAAATGATTGAATTAAATATGAATTTGATTCTTTTTTTTAATCTTATTCTTACATTTTATTAAATCTTAACCAATGAATTCCTTTTAGATTATAAGTGATCACAATGATGCATTTAGGTCTAGAACCAAATGATAGGAACTTCTTTATAATTAGGTGAGTGAAAATTCTACTCTCTAACTCCCTTTTTATATAAAGATATTATTTTTTAAAAATGGTCTTAAACTATTTTATAATGTTAGGTAGTGGAAAATTACTCCTAAGAAACTAAATAAATATAAATGGTCAATTAATTTTAGACCTACAGATTTTAAGAATATGAGATGAACTAAGAGTAGACTTGGAGAAGTTGAGTTACACGATTTTAGATACAAGATACAATATTCACATTGGAATGTTAGATTCAAGCTAGAAATTAGGAATTTGTTTCCTACTTGATTATATGTATGATTATTTGAGGTGGCGTTTATCATACATTCCCAGGAATTAACATTCCCAAAAATGTGATTTTCAGGAATATCACATTATCATGTTTGATTCAATTAAAAAAGATTTTTTACAAATGTTACAATTATATTTTAATCAGTTTATATATTTTTAAAAATATTATTAAATCACTAAAAGTGTCCTCGTTGAAAATTGAAAGGTCAACATTGGAAAGTTAATTGATCAAAGGTGGTCAATTGCAGAAGGTGGTGGTGGACGGTGATCAATAACAATGGGTGGTGATCAATGGTGGAATATGGCGGTGGGTGGTGGACGATGGGTGGTAATAGGTGGTGGTTGACAGTAGTAATTGATGGTCAACGACAATAAATGGTGGTGGACAGTAATTAACAGTAGTGGATGATGGTGGATAGTGGTCAATGATGATGAATGGTGGTGTGCTTCAATCAATATTGATGTACGATGGTCAATGATTGTGCTTAGTGATAGGAGGTGGTTATGGCGACTAGTAGTGGTAAGTTGAAGTGATAAAATATTAATGAAATGGTGGATAAAATAATTTTTTTATATGACTAAGATGTTTTCATATCATGAGAATATAAGATACCCACATTCTTCAAATAAATTTTTCTAAATTTTGACCAAACATAATAATCTAATATTCCCTTAAAATATTTCTGGGAATTTTTAAAGGGTTTCACAAACCAACTTTAAGTGTTTGAATGTGGTGGATCAAAAAATGTGAACTTCGTATAAATTTCAAGTTAGGGAAATTCTTAAGAACCTTAAGTTTGCATAATCGTATGAGCATGATTTCATTAGTATAAAATTTTTAGATATTTTCTTTATTTTCAGATAGTATAAATTTCAAGGAACTTCATTGAAACTTATTCAAGCTTAAATTCTTCAAATTCTTATTTTTGAGATTTTAAAAGATTCTTGAAAGGTATTATTTACAAAATACATTAACAAATATTTTTATTAATTATTTCAAGTAATAAATTTACTTAGTTCAAAAGAATTAGATATTTTTATTTTTACTAATGATCATTTTTATATTTATTTATTTTAATAAAATATGTTTAGGTTGGTCCATATATTTTTATATATAAAATAGAATATATTTAGGCCTAACTTTTTATGTAGGCTTAATCTGTATATTATGTAGGACCTGCCTAACTTGCTTCTACTCTTATCTACAATTTTATCAAATTTAAAAATATTACTTAAACAACAAATGTGACAAATTCAATAAAAAAAATTGATCATGAAAAGTTATATTATTTATATCCAAGTTACAAAATATTTATAATGTAATATGAAGCACAAGTGAATCTTTAATGACTATTTTGATAAATATTTATTTAATTATTGAATAAAAATATTAAGATAAATGAATAATAGATAATCATGGATAGATCATTAATTACTCTTTTATCCATTTAATTCATTAAACATTAGAAATGAATTTATATAAATTAAAGTTGAATAAATTTGACAGATTCATGAATATTCATTGATTTTGACTAATGAAATTTATTTCAGTACTTAGTATTCACAATTATTACATGCAACACCCCCGTTTTGCCAAACGTGACCAATTACAACTTTAATATTCAGTGTTAAGCACAACACCAAAATTCCGAATACAACCATAAACTGCAAAAGAAGGATGGCTAAAACCAGTGCTCTTGTTCTTATCTTTATCATTATCATCATACTCTTTGGAGATATATACCTTTTCATTTCAGTTTGTTTAATTCCTTGCATGCTACGTACTATATATATTTTCTTGTAAACGATGAGTATTTTAATTTCCAATCTAATTATATTTCACATTATAAAATAGTAGCACTTAAAATCATTTTATATTAGTAGCAAATACAAATATATATAAAATAATCTCAATGAAAGTTTGTTACAAGTTATTTTCATAATATTCAAAATCTTAACATACTTTTCTCTTCTTTCAAATTAAATTTGTGTGTAAATTTGTTTATATATTATGTTATTGATCTTTTACATTTATGGAAGTAAATGGAGGAATTTGCCACCTAGACTATGAGCCTGACAATGGAATATGTGAGGAGAATGCTTGCAACAGTTGGTGCCAAAATAGTTGCAGAGGAGCAAAATGCAAAATTCATAATGCAAAACATTATTGTCATTGTTATTGTTCAGTTAGTTTTTTTTTTTTTTTTGGTCCTTCTTAGGCACATGTGGCATTTAGCCCTATTATTATACGCTTTGGAATTATGAAAATATTCTTTACAATAATGTAATTATTTAATTTTGAGAAAATTTCAATTAAGTTTTCTTTAATTTACATGGATAGTTTTATCTCTTTAAATTTTCAACTATCTAAAAATAAGGTATATAGTTTACAATCTGTCAAACAAGGACAGAGGGTGGGAGACCGACAGAAGCCACTCCACTAACATTTAAAATTATATATATTCTACAAAATTTCATGATTTCTTGAGATAAAAATCCTACATCAACCAGTGTAAATAAAAATCTTGCATTGATCATTGTTGTTCCAACGAAGGTTTATTATGTGAATATATTTTTTAACTATGCTAAATTACACAAAATCTTTTTAAGTTATAAGTCTTATTATATGAAACCTTAAATATTTTTAGAATAAATTATATGAAACCTTATTAAATTATTGGTTATTGTACATAGATAACATCCTTGATTTTTTTTTAAATGATTTGGATTTAAAATACTAGGGTCACTATTCTTTTGATGTTATAAAAGTTAAAAATTAGTCAACTACATGTCACGTGTCCTAGCTTTGTTATTAAAATTGATGAATATTAGTAGAAATGTACAAATTACAAACAACTAATAATTATTTTAAGAAATATATTATTGACTTTCAAAAAATTAGAAATAAATTGCACAAAACCTATGACCTAATACAATTTAATATAGTTTAATTAGCCTTTCTTTAACTTTTTGTTGTTTGTAATCAACTCAAGTTTGTTCAATATATTCTGTAGTATTAAATGTGAAGATATTTTTATTAGTTAATGGCACCTATAGGTCACTTTTTTGCAAACAAGTTAGAAAATTGTTTAATGAACTTGCCGTCATGGAAATACTACAAATGACATTTGAAAAAGAAAAAAAAATTCTACCATAGCTATAAAAAATTGAATCGGGATCCAGTACAATAACTATAATTGTAATTATTATATCTAGTATTTGATTATGTTGGATTTTTCTATGTGAGCTACTATTAATTGAAATAAATATTGTTATATAAAAATGGTTGATTAATATGATCAGTTATAAAGCAAGCATGTTTGGCTCAATGTAGTAGTGATTTAGATCTATTTATGGGCTATGCACACTTATTGTTGAGTTAAGTGTGGTTAGATAGTTATTGTCAACCTAATACCTAGAGTACCCTATGATGAGAGAGTCTACTCGGTTTTACTAATATAAGCATGGTCCCCTCTCCATTTCTTAGTGTGTAAAGAACTTCCTTCTTTAACTTTACCCATTGAGAGTTGCCTGTTGAAAGAGAAGTAGGAGTGGAAGACCTTGATCTACACATGTATAGTGACACATTCCATACAATAATTGGATAGTTTTCAATGGCAAACACATGTATGCAAAATCATTTACCTTTATGGTATTCTAAATGTTGTATTTAACCCAAATTTTAATTATTATCAATTAGTGTTAGTTTCCTATTATGAGTTATTTTCTTATTCAAGTTAGGTTTTGTGTTAAAGTAGGATTATGTGATTGTTAATTATATATTTAGGCTATAAATATTTGTATTGGCTAAGGGTTTGATCTATAATAGAGATAATATTTCGAGTGCCTATTAGATTATGTGGAAATCCTCATAGAGGTTTGAGAGAGATGTAGTGATAGTAGTTAGGAAGTTGTGGGGTTATGGCTACACACATGATTTTGTAATCTTAATAATACAGTGGATCTTTTCCCATTCCTGGTTTTTTCCCCTTTGGTTTTTTTCCTTAGAATTTGGGACTTTTCCACGTTAAATTGATTGTGTTATTGAGCTACACTAATTATTTTAATTGCTTGATTTTAATTTATTTAGAGTGGGGATTTTTTTTCCAACAAGTGATATCAGAGTGAGGTTTGGTCCCATATGAAAAGTGGCAATTTAAGATAGCAATTTCAATGTCACATGAGAATTGATATTGATGAGTGGTGATGTCGTAAAACTAGTTTAATTGTGTGCATAAGTTAAAGATGATGAATGATGATGTTGTAGAGGTAGTTAGTTTGATTCGCACAAGAGTTGTTGATGAATGTTGATGTTGTGAAGGTAGATGGTTCAGTCCAAGAAAGAGTGAAAGAGTTGCAATTGATGATGGAGATAAAGATGAAGATGAAGATTTGGGAAGATATTAGTGCCAGGTAGGAGGGAGAGTACCTATATTATGTGTATGCTTGGAGAAGAAGATTTGTGAAGAAGTTACCATTAGGTATGAAAAGTTACTACTGTGTGTATTTTGAATATCTAATTCATGAGAGTGTTTATGAGGTTTTGTGTTCTTACAAATGAGGAGATTATGTATTTTCAATATCTAATATGTGATAATGTTCACAAAGTTATGTTTTTGCATATCACGGATATGCTTACAAATAAGGAGATCATGTGTTTTAAAGATCTGATTTGTGAGAGTGTTCATTAGATTTTAGTATTCTTGTAAATGATATAGATGCTTGTAGATAAGAAGATCATAGATAGATTTTGATGAAACTTTTAACTTTTAATTAAGGTGGAGCTACTTGATAAAAGAATGGTTGCTATAGTTTTTTAAGGAAATTACAATGATAGAGGGCTTTCATGGTTGGCACCCCATAAATGGTTTTGTTCAGCAATAAATAAAGCATGGAGATTGATGAAGATGGTGGAATTTGTGTCAATATGAAGATTGTTTAGTTTGACCCATATTCTAGTTATTATCAATTAATATTAGTTTCCTATTGTAAGTTATCTTCTTATATAAGTTAAGGAATTGTGAGTGATTGCTAATAAAATATTTAGATTATAAATATTTGTATTGGTTAAGGGTTTGAGGTATAAGAGAGATGATATTGTCAGTGCTTATGGTGTTATGTAGGAATCCTCATAGAGGTTTAAGAGAAATATAGGGATAGTGGTTAGGAAATTGTGGTGTTATAGTCACATATATTATCTTGTAATCTTAATGATACAATGGATCTCTTCTCATCTGTGGTTTTTTCCTCTAGAATTTGGGAGGTTTTCCACATTAAATTGCTTGTGTGTTATTGAGCTACATTAATAAATTTAATTGCTTGATGTTCGTTTATTTAGAGTGAGGATATTATTCCCAACACTAAGTTCAAGTATTGCTAATTTTGTTTTGCTAACATTTGGAATCATAGTTATAATACCTGAATTTAGGGCCTAATTTAGTAATTATAACATGATTGATGTATATTTGTTCTAATGTGATATCTCTATATTTTTATTTCTCCAATTGTCAATTTAATTACTTTGATTATTTTAGGGGCTTTAATTTGTATAATAATAAGAATAATATGTCTCTTGAATTGTATGAAATAACCAAGATATTGACTGCTTTGAAATACTAAGTTTTCATATGTTGCTTTGAACATACATAGGAATTATTTTCATAAAAATATATAAAGATATGGACTACTTTTCATGAAATTTTTTAGATGAAACACTATATTTTTACTCTTTTTATAAGTATTTTCTACCTTTTTTACTCCGTAGATGGTTGATTTCTTAGGTTTGATTCATGGAAATTGTGATAGTTAATGTCAGTATTCTAAGGTCCCCACACCGAGGTATTGTCCGCTTTGGGGCCAGTACTCGTCAAACGAGCCTTCCTCCCCTCACGGGTTTGTCCTTCAAAAGG
>JANHAO010024460.1:0-11623 GCA_026873985.1 Saraca asoca
AGAACATCATTTGTCACCAGCAAATTCTCTTCACAGAAGAAATGATCTCTTAGGTCAAAAATCATACGACTCTATGCATACAAGACTAGAAAATATGAATGACGAAGCCAAACAAAAAGTACAAATGGAATTGTATGCCTTACTAGAAGACCTAATTCCATGTAACCCAATCATTAATAAATGGCCTTGTCTCCCCAATCACAACAGAAGCAATATTAGCCAAAACCTGAAGTGGGATCACAATCATCAACACATTAGAAACAATCCAGCCATCAACAAATAGATCCCATGAATGGATCACTTGTTCGTAAAGCACACATAGACTCAAACCCAAAAATGCAACATAAGCCAGGGAGAATAAGAAAAAGAAGGTTCAAAGCTGGGTCTGACCAGCAAAAAGAAAGTCCTTTGAGCCATCAACATTCAGATTATAGACTTCGGTGCAAAAATCCATGGAAACAGACGTTCTAGGAGCACAATTGGTAATGAAGAGGTTGTATTCATTAGCGAACTTACCGGGTAAGACCGATTGAAGGATGCAAGCGGAGGGGGTGATAGGTCATAGAGTTGAACGGTGGTGTGGAGGCTTGATGAACTAGGTTGGTGAAGTGCCGACAGAATGACTAGTGCTGATTTGATGTGAGAGAGATCAAGTTTTTGGGAGGAAGAAAAAAGGAAGCTAGTGTGTGTGCAGTTTGGCCAACTGAGGGCAAAATAAAAAAGCTCCCCAAACGGCACTGTTACATACAAGGAGGTGATGGCAACATTTAAAAAATTGTTGTCTATTATATTTATGGCAATAGTTTTAAGTGGTTGTTGCCTAAAATTAGAAACAAAGGCAATAATAAAAAAAAGTTGTTGCTTATTCTAGTTATAGGCAAAGCAACGATTTTCGATTGTTGCTAGGTTTTCTATTGCCAAAGGCTAAAAATGTTGTAGTGCATATAGCAATTACGATATAAAAAACTTAATAATGTATTGGTGTTAGCCTATGAAATAATTCTAATAATCATAACATTTTGATTTTCAGATGTAATTCAATCCCTAATCAACCAATACATCATAGATCAAATAATTTTACTATCAGTTCATAAAACATTCAGCCATGTAACATAATTTATTGGCTCTTATACCAATTGTCAAATATTTTATTAGAAAATTCATTGATTAAAATTATATTAGCATGGCATGAATGAAATATGAACGTATGTATAAAAATTGGAAATTAGGATTACCTGCAATCATCATTTGATCCATTTTGTATAATCAAATTTCAACTTGTTCTAATTTGATTTCTTCTCGATCTTACACGTTTACTCCAATTTGTTCTAACCTTGATAAGATCTTTCCTCCTATCAAAGCCTAATCGTCACAATAAATAGAGAGAACATAAATTTGTAGTCTAATAGGAAGAATTCAATAGAATAAGAGTTTAGAAGTAGGGACCCATTATAATAAAATATGGATATAATCCGGACCCATCACCGGAAGAAAACATAGTTGATCATTTAGGTTAAATGTCATTGCAAATAAAAACCCAACTATATAATGTGACAAATAGACTAATACTTTTAACTTTAGTAAAATTCTAAATTATGTGAAGTATATTAGAGAAAATTTAGACACAAATCAACAAAAACAAGTTGTGTTATGCCCAAAGCACAATCTCTTGCTCCATTTAAAACTTTTATTTTAATGATAACACGTCTCCTTGATCACATCCTACTTTTAAAGACGCAATATAGATTACCTCCTTTGTTAATTCTCCTACGGTGCATGTTTTCAGCAACTTGCGAGTCAGGTCATGCACTTGTTGTTGTTTTTTTTATAAATTAAGAAGTATGCGGATGATTTATTGACTGTATTGATCTTGTCAGGATGAAGATAATATAACACATTATTAAACAAAACGTATTGCCAGATGTTGATTTCATCAATGGGCAAAGCTATATGAATTTATGATTATCCAAACACACAATTAATGTCAACTCATCTACAAATTTAAGGATCAATACCATGCAACAAGGGAACCACTCGCAACAAAGGCTCCAATGCACTTGCCATGAACTTTCTTGCAAAAAGGAAACACATATTCGTGGTATTTCCATTATAAACACATTCAGATCCAAATCGAATTTGATTCAAAAACTCATCCGTAACATCACCCCAACCGAATTTTCTCGGATGAGGACCGCCTCGCGACCAGTCAACCCAAGTCAGGCTCCGATTTGAATTCAATTGAGCGTACAACATATGCACAAACGTAGGAATGTAATGCTCATCCATATAACATGGTGGAAGACAAAATTCTTGAAATATTGGATAGTATTTGGTGTCAGACACAATGTGAATGGCAAGTTCACGGTGAACTTCGAACCATTGCGAGCCTTTTCGCCAATTGGTTATGTTGATTGTAGGCCACATTTTGGGATTGTATCTTCCACGGCCTGGCTTTCTTGGATCATCAAAGCAGCCTAGAAAGCTGTGTGTAGAGTTCATGAGATATTCGTATATGGTTTTGAAGCGAAATAGTGGAATGCAGGATTCTGAGAGAAGAACAAAGCGTTGATTGGAGGAATCTAATAGTGCGTTTGCTAGAAGTCGTCTTTCAGCATCTATCATTGATGAAGAACCCCAGAAAACGGGCTGCAAGAATATATTAAAGGTAAAAATCTATTATAAAATTTTTAAAAATATTACCTCTATATAAATTAAGTTTCATAAAATCATATAATATACAACTCTTCTACTCCACCCCTAAGGTATCATCAACGGAATAGTTCTGTAACTCAAATTTTAATGACGACTTTAAGGCATACTTAAATTAATGCAGTTAGAAATCGGAAAATAATAATATAAACCCAAAAATGGAAGAAAAATAAAGGTACTTTTTTTAAAAGAACAATATAATTTAAGGTAAACTAAATAGTGTGGTATGAATTTAAAGAATATATAATTATATTTTAGGAGGTTCATTAGATAGTATTTTGTATTCAATTTTTAGTAATGTGAATCTTGTAGACCAATTATAATTATAATATAATATCTGCATAAACTCTTATCATGAGCGTAAAATATATATGTCAAAACAATAATTTATATATATTGTATAGTTTAACCTTTATATGTTTTCAAATTAAGAAATTAATTTTAATATCACACTATTATTATATACTTAGCAATAGTATATTAAAAATTGATACATGAAATTCGTTCTTTTATTTTTTTTTTTTTAGTGTTGTTTAAAAATTGTAATTAAAGTTTCAGTTACAAGAAAATTCTATAGTGATGGGTAAGAATTTAGAGTTTAAAATTGTCCAATGAGAATTAGGTTGTGTAGTGTGATTTACAAAGTATCATTCAAAACTTTTCGATGGGATTGTTAGAATTTAGAGAAGCTAACCTGGCTAGGAATTTTCCGGCCATAGAAAACAGAATCTTCAGGCACTGTTTCATTGAAAGAAGGATGTTGATGCAAGTAGATGGAGTAAAAGCCTTCATGACCTTTGAAGAACAACTCCCACAGGGGTGCTAATGGTAAGGATCCTTTTGTCAAGAACATGAAAGCAACTTTGGGAGTGGTCTTGATATGAAAATCTTGAATTTCTGGGACCAAAGATGCTTTCAAGAACAATTCTTGATCGGTCATATTGTGCATGAGAGTTGTCTTCAAGATCATGCTGATAGAGTTGGACGTTGTGTTATCTGGAGAAGGTAACACTAGCAACCGCGGAGGTGGAGGTGCTAGCGGCGGAAAACGGGTAACAGATGGTGGTGGCGGCGGCAGTTGTTGTGCTGGAGGTGCCAATGGTGATAATGCTGGCGGTGAAAGTAGTAGAGATGGTGGTTGTGATGAAGATGACCATGATATCGGTGGGGTTACATGATATAGAAAAGCTTGTAAGTTGAAAGATATGGTTTTGAAATATAAAGTGGTGACTATACCTATTGATAATCCAATGACCAAATAGACCAAATTATAGACGTGGTTTATGTTCGCATGCCTGTGGAAGATTGACGGCTTGGAAATCCACTGAGAAGAAGTATGCTCCATGCCAATAATCGCTGCACACAATAAATGCAACAAAATGATGAATGGGATTCTTAATTTAAATTGCAAAAAGGCAGTGTTGAACACTTAGAACTGAAGTTTTGGCGCAACTTTTCTAATAGCACTATAGGCTTCATCCTTCTCTATTAGTTTATTTATTATTATTATTATTATTATTATTATTTTGGTTTATCATCCATCTCTATTAGTTGTGTTAAAGAAACTACTTCCAAGCAATCCTAATTTTCATTTAATTGGTAAAATTTAGGAAGTAAATTAATTGTCTTATAATTAAACAAATATCCATTCACAACACTTGAACGCGAGAACTTTTTATCTATGATCTGATTCAATTCTGTCAATACAAAGAACGGTGATAAACACACTATTCATCGCTCATTTCGTTACTCAATTTCTCATAAATTGTAATAGGACTTAAAGAACTCACATGTGACTCGACCCGCAATGTGAGAAAAAATGAGTAAACAAAATATACCACAATACCAATTGAGTCAGCTTTTGTTCTTTTTATTTAAAAAAAAAAAGGAGAAATTGTAAATTGTCCCCTTCAACTTTGAGATAATTGTACTAAATATTTACAAACTATTAACTTTTACAATCAGTTCCCTTTCAACATTGAATAAGTGGTAAATTACACTCACATAAAATCTTTTCTCATAATTTTTGAAAGAATCTAAGTGTCATATTATACTTGTGTAAAAATAAAAATATAAGAATCATTTTCCAAGGCTTTTCTACTCTTACTGAATAAACAAACCATGCCAAAATTACTAAATTACCTCCAAAATTGGGGAAATTAAAAAGGAAGTACATAAGTCAGATTGCTTACAAATTTGAGTTACAAGACTTCTACCTGCTTAATTTTTTTTTTATAAAAAGTTTTGTGTCAAACCAAGCACATTTGCTCCTTCAAATTATTCACATAATAGATGTTGTGTGCTAAATATAACTATTCCAAAGGTAAAGGGGGTTGATTATAAAAGTGAATAGTTTGTGGATATTAAATGTAACAATTTCAAAGCTAAAGTGGATAATTTACAATTTTTTTTTTCAAAGAAGAATAGTATATTAAGCTAACAACTAGTTGTTATTTGAATTTTGCTTGAAGTAAAAATATAATTTTCCATTTGGTACACTATTAGGTCATTTGGAGTCATAAGAAAACAAGAATTCACTTCATTTAAATTTATTTTATGTATAAAATTGTTCATAAATCCAATTTCAAATGGATCAAATCCTAGCTTTTATATAATTCCCAGGGTATAATAAACCATGGAGGTGGTTTTAAGATTATGTACTATTCTATTGGTTAATTTTCTTTGTGCTTTCCATGGTTCTCAAATTTGGGAAAGGCATTTACAATTGGGTGCATTGCGTGAACCTAGTTTTGAAGACAACGGAGACCAAAACAGTTTTGCCATGTGATAGTTCCTTTAATTGCGGTTATTATTGGTCAAAATGAGCCAATTTGTTCAATTATTCAATCCTTGATCAATAATTCTCTTAAATTGTTTATTAACATTTATATTAACAGTTACACGCGTTTCCCCATTATACCGTCACGTAATTCTTTCAAGAAACGGGAAAGAATGTAATGACTGATAAAGGACAATGATTTAATATTGTCATATTGAAAGCTTCAGTTTCTCTCCTCACGTTTCATCCCTTCAACAGTTTAGTCAAATAATCTGAAAAAGAAATTGTCAACCAAGAAGCATGTGATGTGATATTCTTAGCAAGCAAGTAGTGCACCTGAATATTTAAGCAACGGGATAATAATAATAATACATTGGGTACGAACCCTAATATCTAGTCAAGTTACTGCATTTGTACGCTTGCACCAGCTAGCAAGCACCTTGAATTCACGCCTCCGGTTTCCAAGGTCAGCCCTTGATTCTTTAGTAGCTAGCTGCGGCTATTCTTGGTCTAATATTTACATGGCTTAACTGGCAGTAGTAATCCCCTGCATTTCATTTGCAGTTTTTTCATTCTCAAAAGCGGTTTGAATCCCTAAAAATGAGATTTTATTTTATTTTCAAATGAATTTGATTTTAAACAGTGTCCATTCCAAAAGCAAGATTTTATTTTATTATAAAGTGAATTTGTTTTTCAATAGTGTCTAAACTTAAAGAATATTTTATTTTGTTATTACAAATCTTATTTTAATTACATTTATATCATTGTAAATTTATTTAAATTTATCAATGACTAGAATGATATATGTACATCTTCAATGCACCGACACTTCATATAATAGCTGTATCCACGTGTCAGAAACGTTCCCGTTTCCGACACTTATCGACACTGACACTTTATTTATCATGTAAAAATAGTATCGACACTTCTGAAAATGCCGTGTCCCCGTATCCGTGTCCGCATGTCCCCATATCCACGTGTCGGTGTCCGTGCAATATAGATGTACATATATAGTTTACTTTTAATTATAGAATATATAATAATTTTTTCTTATAAATAATTTTTTATGAAATAAATTTTATGTGCATGATATATTTTGACGTGAATGAAAGTTTAAAACTTGATTCAATAATTCTAAATATAAAACAAATTGTCAATGAGCTGTAGTAGTGATGCACAAAGTTGTGCCATCTCTTATGTATTATTGCCAACAAAAAATACATATTTTACTCTCTTTTTTAGCTGACATAGATAAATTATGTTATTTTACAAGTAAATATATTTTTTATTTAGATAATATCATCAAAATATTAATATAAATGATTATCTAATTCTATCATTGAAATTGTTGTCTGGTGTAATCCCAGAAAAATTTTTTATTTCTAATTTAATATATAATGATTAAATTGTTGGGACACTTATTAACAAATGCATTTACAATACTTTTGATTTTAATCTATTAGTTTTTAAACCACATTGTGAAAAACAATTTTATTTATTGTAGTAAGATTTTTTTACATTGACCATTAAATTATCAATTTAATTTATTAAAACACCTTTACATTGTATGTAGTCCTTTCAAATATATCACATAATCTTTTATACTTAATCATCAACTGTTGCTTAAAATATTTCTTCTTTACTGATCAAACAAGATGTTTTGTAGTGTATTGGAGCATTTCACATGTCCACCTTTCTCAATTCATACCTTTTGTATCATCATCCAAGCTTAAATTAAAAATGAAACTACTAACAAACTTCCAATTTCATATGAGATCAATGACATTTAAAATCTTAAGTTAAAAGATTACATATAAGTTGGAAATCACAAAAAAGAATTTTAGGCTTTTGCACCAATTAGAGGAGGATATGACATCAATTGGAATTAAAGGAGCATTTTTAACACAAAATGTGAATACTAATTTAAAGTCAATGGAATTTTAACAAGGTTAGAAAGTTTTGAATCAAATATTGATCATTCATAGCAAACAGGCAAGATTCTAACCTTTTGAAATCTCTAGATGAAGCAGCACAATAAAAAAAAAAAAAAACATAGAAGATTTCACTCCAAATGGTTGTAGATTACATCAAAAGGCCCAATAATGATGAATGAAGTTACAATCATGGGAGGGAGGGAATACCTACAAACTAAAAAGATCAACAAAGCATTAAAATGTGTAGCATCATACTACAAAGAGCATAAAGTGTGTTTTGGTAAGTTGAGTAATTAACAATGAGAGGAAACTTCTCTTAGTTAGTGCATTTGTGAACTATTTATAAGGAACATGAGTAGTTTCTTTGAATAATTATTCAAGAAAATTGACCCCTAGAAAAATGGATATACATCTTTGTAAAATAAAAAATTAAAATTAAAATAAGGGCAATATAATAACTACAAGGTGACTACTCATCATGTGCTTAACATGAGATTTTGCTTTAGTTATATTTATCAATAATTGTGATAAATAAAATTTATGCATAATTTATATCCCTTTATACTTAGCCTTTTGCCCTGTTTATTTGCTTAATTGGACACTTGAGATTGGTTTTGTAGTTTGTTAAGTTTTTGTGCTTAATTGAATTTATTTGGTAGATTTATACTATTTTAGGTTTTTGAGCATATCTTGAGTTCTGGACCTCAGTTTTAGGTGATTCTTTTGTCTTTGGAAAGCGAGGAGAAGGAGCTAAAACTTTGATGAATAGTACAAAGCCCTATTTTGACATTTTGGAGGAAAAATAAAGCCTAGAAGCTAGAATAGAGTATAGCATTATGACTCAAAATCCATTTTAGTGTTTTCATCATAAGTGGAGTTCGAAAAATCATTTCGTTAGGTCCTAATAGAAGATTAAAATGTGGAATATAAATGGATCTTGCCCCTTTTCTCATTGGAGAATTTACATACACCTTTGTCTAATATTAGTTCTTCTTATATTAAGATATGCAACAGTTGAATAATCAATAAATGTAAAGATAACAGAAATAGCAATTATGTAGTGAAGAATAATGATCAGAAGACATAAGTTTTTAAAGTATTTCAACTTAAATTGAAAGTGCATAACTCAAGTCTACTCCACTTGATCCTTCTCAACAGAAATACCTCTTGAATTAACAAAAAAACTATTAGGATTTACCAAGCTCCTGAAATGCCAGTTTACATCAAAACACAATAAATTAACCAGACTTCTTACTAACTTAGAAGAATTATAATAGGCTCTTCTAAACCTAAACAAAAACACAAGAATTAAATAGGCTCTTGCTAACCTATACAAATTTCTAAATTCCTAGAAATCTCAAATAAAAAGAAATGAAATAGGAAAGATTAAGGAATACAATACCACAGGTTTGAGATGAAATCTCAAACAATCTAAGATGAACTGAATTAATCTTTAATTAGATCTCAGAAACTTGATGAGGTAGAGAGAAAGCTTGTATAGCACTTTTCTTAGATGTTTTCGTAGTTCAAGTTATGAAGAAAACTGTGAAAAATTGTTTATATAATGAAGGTAATTAGGCTATTGTAGCTGTTGTAACTGTCTATAACAGAATAACTAATTTTTGGTTAGAATAACTAATTTTTGGTTATTGCATCGATTATAAAATCGATTACAAGTGGTCATAACTAATTAATCAGTGTGGTAATCGAAGCACAGTTTGTTACAAGTTGAACTATAATCGATTACTGCATCAAAGTAGCAAATTTTCCTAACTTTCTATTTGAAACAATTTTGAAAACTATTCTTTATGTAATCGATGTGGACATCAATGTATATTAATATTTTTAAAGCAGAAATCGATGTTAAAATCAATTTGTGAAGTGAAAAACAGTTTTCTAAAATTTTGTTTTCTTCAAATAGTTTTTCTACCTCATTTGAAAAATATTTAATTGAATCAAAGATTATTTGAAATTCATTTGCAAGAGATCCTAAAAAGATAAAATAATTCCTAAGTCTAATGTCGATCTTCTTGAATCACAATTGTGTACTTTGAATCCTATAAAACAAATTAAAACAAACAGTGAAGCATAGTATCAATTGGTAAAGTGAAAAATTGATAAAAATTATTTTTCAATATCAAAACTAAGGGATATGTATAGCTAGAATAACCTAGGCTAACACATTTTCATGCAAACTCAAGCCAATAGGATATCTAAGATCCATCCCAACATCTTTCATGAAGGGCTTGAGGGCAAAATATACCGTTTTAATGTAATCACAAGGCTGTGAACTTAAGTATTTAAATTTATTATGAGTTGGACTACCTTGAAAGGCTATCTCGATCTTTTGCACATAACTTGAGCTAGAAGCCAATTTTTTATGCAAAGTTAAGGTCATTGGAAAGCTTAAGTGATAAAACTACATTTCATATTATGAGTGTCACATGCAAATAGGCCTTCTTCCAACCCTAATTGTTAACCCAACCAAGAGGTAGTGTATTGAACCTATAAATAGATAACTGAGCCTCATTTGTAATATCTTTTATATTCTTTCTGTATTGTCTCTAACTTTTGGAGGAAAAGAGCTTTGCTAGGGCAAAACTCCATCTATAATTAGGTTTACTCTTTCCCTTCTTCTTGGCATTTAATTTTACCATTAATTAATAACTAAATTCTCATCTTATTGAATTTCTACACCATTTCTTTCTTGATTATGAGACGTGATTTTAATTTTAATTCATTCCTAATTTGATTATCTTGATTCCTTCATTTTATTGCATACAATTGCCTTGTATGATTAGTTAATAGGATCCATTACTTAATTATTCATTGTGATCTAATGCTAAGTAAATTTCCATAGGCAACTTATGGTTGTTTATGGCTATTAAGTTGAAGTAGAATCTTCGTAGTAAATTTAGGGTAGTTAATTAGGTTGCTACTAAGGTAATTCAATTAATTAGACCTAGTCTTTTCAAAACTTAAGCTACTGATAAATCAATTCAAGTGCTAGGATTCAATTGATTAGCAATAAAAGCCATTAGGTGTTGGGCTTGGTTGGCTAGTTTAGAAGGAAATTAACAAAGATTAATTAAGTGTCGACCTTAATTAATATCTTAGCTAGGTAGTCAAAATAGGAGTGAAACAATAAAGTCAATAATTAGTTAATTAATTAGTTGTAAGAGTCTCTTGGATTAAGCCTTTTTACATTTGAATTTCCTTTATTTTTTATTTTGTTTTGGTTTGCATGCAACCTGTTTGATTTAATTCTTATTTGTGATGAGGTAGCCAACCCCCCAATTTCATATTGTTACACGTATAATATAGATCACCAGTCTCTGTGGACATGACCTAGACTCACTAATGCTACTAGCTTATGTGGTTCAATATTGTTTTTGGCCGATTTTGACAGTTGTCAAATTTTGACGGCATTATTGGGAACTGTTCGTTTATTTTTGTGTGTTTTTAGTTATTTATAGTATTAAGATATCAACATTAGTATTAAGTTATAATTTTAGTCTTTCCCCCTGTTTTCCCCTATTTTAGCCTAGTTGCCCCAAATTTTCAATTTTTCTAGTAGGATTAGGTGGCAAACTTTTCTATGGAACTAGAAGCTCAAATTTGGTAGGCCAGCATTTTTGGATCTTGATCAATACTCACAGCAATGCTGTGAGCTGATAAGTGAAGAATGTACCTATAAAAATGATGAATATCAGCTCTTAAATAGTTATTAATTTGTGGTTTTTGTTTAACTTTTCCCTTAATTTTGTTAGTTTAGTTCTCGGTACTGCTTTAGTTTGTTTTTGTATTTCAGAATGGTAAAAAGGAGCTCCAAGGGAACAATAAAAAGATGAAGAATGAAGCACACTTGAATCAAGAGGAATCAAAGAAGAAAATATAAAAAGACCAAGTTGAAAATGCAGAAGAAAGCAAATGAGGAGCCAAAATCCAACATGGAACATGGCCTGGCCGTGTCCCCAAACATGGTTGTGTTCCATGCAAGGCAGTGCGGCCTTCTAGAACTAAAATCAACCCAAAACACAGCTTGGCCGTGTCCTAGGCCACAACCATGTTCTGGGCCTGGAGAAGCTTATAAATACCCATGTTTGAAGCCAAAAAAGAGAGCCATCAATTACTTTAGTCTAAGTCTTTTAGATTTCAAGTTTTCTTGTTCTTTTAGGATTCCTTCTCATTCTAATTAGGG
>JANHAO010024461.1:0-11629 GCA_026873985.1 Saraca asoca
GCTTAAAGTCCAAACATGATTAATTTGGTGAAATTGATCAGAAAAATTAATTGGATTAATTTTATATGCCTTCAAATGGTTTGAAAGGTATTATGGACTTTTGCCAACATTTTGAGGGAACTATCGAGTCACACGCATAATGGACAATGTGAGGAATGGCTAAAATTTGGACATTTGGATGTCCAGGGACCAAATTGTAAAAAGGCCAAAAGTTCTAGGGTGAAAATGTGATTTTCGAAAACCCCTGGGACCCGGATGCACTTTGCGAAAGTGCTGGGGTCGTTTTGCAATTTTGTAAAATTGCATTAAGTAAAACAACGCCGTTCAGCCAAGGGTATTTGCTGGATGGCATAGTCCATTTTGGCCATTCGGCCTCGATGAAAACAGTTCATCTTCTCTTGTGTCTTCTCATCTTCCACGATGAATCTCACCGGTGTTTGGTCTGATCAAGCTTTCGAAGCACCAGCTAGCACTGGACGGCCTTCCTCTCCGGCGTGGACTTCGATTGGGCCGGTTCATTTGAGCTGGACACGACGGTGACCGTTCGACTTCCTCCTTTTCCCACTGCATTTTGAGCTGCTTCCAAAGGTTGGTTGAGCTCCTTTTCTCTTCTAACTAGTTGTTTGAGTTCTCTACTAGCTAGATCTGGGATTGGATGTTTGGTTGGTTGCAAGGAAATTTTTTTAAAATTTGGACAATTTTACCCCTGGCTGGCCAAACATTCCTTCATTGGTCAGTTTTAAGAGCTGCATTAGTGAGCCTTAAGAGCCACATTGATTATCTATATTAAGTTGAATAGAGATGTTTAGGTGGTCTCATGGTGTTGAGTGGTCCAAGACTATTAATCTAGCAAACCTGAGTAGTAAACCAAAACTATAGTAATTAGATATAATTCTTAGTAATAATAGCACATCGAATTAGAAAACTATCCTCTAAATCTAGGGGACTAATACTTTCAACCTTTAGTCAAGAATCTTGAGTAGAAAAAATTAATTAAGATATAATAAATAGTCAAAAAATAGTTGTTTTTAATATAGAACAAAAATTACGTAACTAGAATTTACCTAGAGTACTCACTCAACAAATTTACAAAATAGATACTTTTGATATTCTTCAAGACTACACTATCAAAACTTGTGAACCAAACTTAAGTTTTCATAAAACTTATGATTTAATATCTCTTTTTTCAAAACATTTAGTAGAAGAACACAACAAAACATTAATACTTATGTGCATGTAGGATTAATTCAAATAGCTGCAAAACTTCTCTATAGATTAGGTATAAATATTCCAATATTAATAGTTTTAAGAGATTCTAGAGCATTAACTTTCAAAATTTCAATGTTATCTTATTTATAGTCAAATCTTCATAATGATCCTGTTTATTTTAATTACTTTTCAAATTATACAGTAACTTTAAATAATCCAAATATAAAAGATTTCTTAAGTTTACTTATTAAAACAAAAGAAGGAACATAGGTAGAATGTACAAAACATGTAGACATAATTTATAGAATTTATTATAAAGTCATGAAAATTATTGTCAATAATAAAGCTTTAAAAATCTTTCTAAATAATGAAACAGTATTAACAAAAGCTAATAAAAGAAATTCTTCAATATTAACTCCAAAACCTTTAAGGCATAATTAAATTTCATTTTTAGAAGAATGGAAATTAGCAAAATTAATGCTACCAAAATATGAACAAAGTTCAACAATTAATCAAATAATTAAAAACTCTTCAGGAGATGTAACATTAAAATTTTAAAAAACTTCAAAATTTATAAGACTTGGTAATTATAGATCTAACACTTCTTCAAAATATGTACCTAGAAATTCTATAGATTCAACATCAACATTAGATTTGGATCTATGGAAACATGTAGATCTAGAATCTAGAAAACTTTAAGTAAAACTTCAAGGAATAAATTATAAATAAAATATTCCAAAATCTCAATATAAAGTAGAATATGCTTCAGCACAAGAACCCACATCACCTACATACTCAAAAATGCATAATCAACTCAATATGATAAAAATATAATTTATTTTAAATAAAGAACTTCTCAACAAACAATTTAATTCTCAAGAAAACAAAGAAAAAAAGAGAATGATATTTTTTAAATTTCTCTCCAAAATTCTTAGAATTATTTAAAAGGATATATTACAATACCTTAGAAAAATATGAACGACATATATATTACTTTACCTGGTTTGAAAGATTTTGTGTAGAGAAAGATATTGAAAGTCCTTTTGTCAAAACTTCACAACAAGATACACTAAAAATGCTTCAAAAAAAAATGAAAGAATTAGAAAATATTAAAAATAGCCAAAAAGAAAAGTAAAAAATTTGTAATAAGATCCCTTAAAAAGATGACAAAACACAAGCTTTAACTTTGAAAAAGCATACAACACAAATAATAATAATTTTAATATGTCAAAACCTAAGAAGAAAGATAATAAAATTACATGCATAGGTAGTAGGAAAGACTCTATAAAACATTCAATATGAAAGAAGACTTCTTCTATAATTCATGAAAAATACAGAAATGGTTCAATCAAAACAATAGTGGATGAAAAAACTAACAAACTATCTTTTTTACGTAAAAGATTTTAAGAAAGAGTAAGACTCTCCAAAATATGTTACATTAAATAAACTATTGTCATCTAAAGACAACTTATTTAACAATTTAATAGTAGAAAAAGATAATACCAGCACTCCATCTTATGTAAAAATTTCAAGAAACATAGAATTCTCATCAATTAGTTCAACCTCCATCAATAAAAACATTTCAAAAAAAATAAACAAGAAAGCTTTACAAAAGAAGAATTAAGTGAAAATAGACTTAAAAATTTTCTTAACATGTTACAATATTCAAAACAGCAATGTCAAACCTCAGCAAATAAAATAATCATAGGAAATCATCTCCCTGTACAAGAAATAAAATTTGCACATTTAGAATCCTAATACTTGCTTCCCATTCAAAATAGGAGCATCTAAAGCTGAATTTCAAAATAATACAAGTCTCATAAAAATAAAAAATATTTAACATCAGAATATTTATTCAAATCAAATTCTTCATACAATAGCCACTCAATGTGAAAATGTGGAAAATTTTGTAAGTAATATCTCAAATTATCTATTAAACCAAAATCTAGAAAGTTCAAAAAATAAAGCAAAATTAGAACAAAGTATTTTTAAATAATTTTCCATGATTGAAGAAGAATTAAAGACTATAAAATTAGGAAAAACAAATGATTATGAAGAATTATTAAAAGAAACTACTATGAAATTACAAAATTTAACCACTAATGAAAAAACTTCAATAGCAAATGGAAAACTCCAAAAGAGATTAATACAATTTGAAAAGATAGAAAAATAGATTAATTAGAAAATTAATTTTTAGAAAATCAACAAATTAATAAAATGTATGAAAATTATGCAAGACCCGTGCATCCAAATATTCAATACAAAGAAAGGAATCAATTTTGGGAAAACTCCTATGATAGACATTGAGTTCATGAATGAAATATAGATGTAAAAAGTGAATATGAAATAATCAACACTTTAAAAAAATATAAATATAGCAATAACAATGTACAAAATTCAAGGTAATGAAGATACACAAACTACTAATTTAAGTACAGTAGGATTCTCAAATCAATTAAAAGGATGGTGAGATTATTATGTATCAGAATATGAAAAAACTTAAATATTTCAAATGGTCAAACCAGAAATCATAAATGGACAAATAGTTTAAACATCTGACATAGTCAATACCTTAATAGAAATAATAACAAAACAAGTAATAGGAAACCCATCTCAAGTTCAAGATAGAGCCTTTGAAGCTTTATTAAACCATAAGTGTTCAACATTAACAGATTTAAGATGATATAAGGATATATTTTTATGAAGAATTTTTACAAGATCAAATTATAATTTGGCTTATTGGAAAGAAAAATTTATACTAGGTCTTTGAAATCAATTTGTAGAAAAAGTAAGAAGCAATTTAAGAAAAGAATTCAATGGAAATACACCTTAGGTAGAATTAACTCATGGTCAATTAATCAATACTATAAATCAAGGAGGTTTAGCTTTATGTACTAATTTAAAATTAAAAATCAGAATAAAAAATGAAAATAAAATTAATAAAGAAGAGTTAGGAACATTTTGTCAACAATATGGATATGCATCCATACAAGAAACACCTTCAATAAAAAGAAAAAAGAAGATAAAAGCTAATAGAATAACACTACTCAAACCATCAAAAGGAACTAGTTATGTAAATAATCCAACAACCCAAACTAGTAATAAAAAATTAACAAAGCCCAAAAGAACTCTAAAAAATAGAGAAGAAGTAGTGTGTTATAAATGTGGCCAATTTGGTCATTCAATACGAATTGCAATATGGAACAAAAAATTAATAATTTAAGTGTTAATGATGAATTAAAAATTCAATTACAAGAATTTTTATTAAATCCAATATCTGAGTCTAAAGATTCTCAATAGGAAGATAAACAAGTTTATAAAATTCAAGAAGATTCTAATTTAGAAGAAAACATTTATGAAAATAAAAATAATAAAAATTGTTTACAAGATTGTAGAAAAATATGCATATGTTCTTCAGCAACCTCTTCCACTAGCAATATTCGTTCATTTTTTTTTACTAAAATCATCATATTACATATCATTCAAAGTTTTCAAAAAAGTTTTACTCTTTTAAGTGTCAATCTTATGCATATGAACCTTTTAGGTTCAAAAGATGAAAAAGTCCACTCCTTTTCTAAAAAGATCCATAGCAGATTATGCTATGAAAACTCCAACATCATCAACCTCATCAAGCTCTTTAATAATTTGACTTTCAATAGGATCTATCATTTTACCCACTTAAAATAGATTTACCACACTTGGAACAATAACTTAGCTCCCAAGAAACTATCTTCAGGCTACAACCTCTTCAATAAGCCCATCTTCTCCCACTACTTCTCCAACAAAGCTAGTGTTCACCCAAAACATAGGATATATTGTCAAAAATATCAAGATTCTAATATTAGTTGTTGAAGATTTTCAAAAACCTACATTACCCTATGAAACTATTTCAAAAATTTTACTTCAAAACTAGAATTATATTCTAGAAGATTTTAGAAAAACAAAGGAATTTTATGGACTAGTTCTATGCAAAGTCAATCAATAGAACTAGAACATAAGATGGATCCCTCAAATCCAAATAAAATTACCTTTTTAACTATCAAAATAATTCAAGTACTTTTTCGTTAAGATTGGAAATTATCTTCTCTACATACTCATAAGAAATTTCAAGTATATTTTTAACTAGAGACTTTCAATTATGAAAATTATAAACAAGCTTAGCATAATATTCTTTATTACAATTATCGTCATTCTTAGTTTACTCAATTTACTTCTGTATGCTTAAAAGATCTTCTAGCCTGGTTCTTAGAATGGCTCAAAATCCATGGATTTATTCCTCAAATTTTTTATGCCAAAATCCAAGAAAGACTTGATTTCCTTTCCTCAAGAGTTAGTCAAAATATTGATAAATTAAAATGCTTTTGTGTAAGTTTCAAAATTGCATGGATAATTTGCTAGGATTATACATATATCAAGAAGTATCAAGATCCATGTTCTTTGAGTTTAGTTAGAGAATTTAGAGTTAAATGGTGGAACCGTGTAATACATAAAAATAAAAGAATATTGTAGAGGGACCAAAGTGATTTTTTCTTAACTATTTACTGGCATCGTATTGTAATTTTTCCTTTTTCCAAGAGGATTTTTTTGAAGATGTTGGCTAAGTCAATAGGGAAAAACTATAATTTGCCTTATTTCATTTTATGTTTATATTTTCCTAACAATAGCTTCTCCTTTCTCACGTGTTCTGTGTTTCAATCGAAAACCCTCTCCTCTGCTTCTGCACTCTCCTATTGATCTTCTTTATCTGTCATCGTCCAATGAGCTGGTCACCATCCTCTTTCTTTTCCTTTTTGTTAGATGTCTTCTCTGGTTGCTAGCCCCACTGGTAGTTCTCTCTCTTTCTTTCGGTGTGTTTGGCCAATGCCATGATTAGCTTGCTGGTGATGATCTTGCCCACGCTGAGCTATCCACTGGTACTTTAGATGGTGATGAGTATTTTTAGAACAAAAAATTAGTTTATAGCAAGTCTACATCAAATTTTTAAGTAGATATAGCTTGAAACCCTTATTTTCAAAGTTGAAGAAAATTGGAATTTTTCTTGTTAACTTGTTTTAGTTAAATTCCTACTGAAAGACTAAGAATACCAACATCAAATTTTTGGAGTTTTAGTTGAAAATCCAAATAGGTGGTTCTACTACTTGATCTTGAAATTTCATTTTAGATATTGGAGTTCAATGTTATTGTAAAATAGGAGTGCTTAGTTAAAGGACTTTAAATTTGAGTTCAAGTATTGATTTTGATGCTGATTATATCCAACTAGGTTGAGTGACTTGAATTTCCAAGCTAGCTGATCTAGCACTTTGAGGAATCTTCTTGTGATATTAATCAATCCTCTTGAAGGAAAATTTGATCTTTAAGGAGTTTCTAATGTGAGTATATAATTCTACTCTTTTGATAAATTCCATTTATAATATAAAATAATTTTATGACATGGATTATTATGATTTATGTTGCCTTGATTTACATTATTGGAACTAGGATTTCACTTTTCTATATGAGGTTTGAGTATGAAAATGATTTAGCATATCTACGCATTTTATAATAATTATTGTTTACAAAAGCAAGGATTTCATATTATATGATATGAAAATGATAACCTTTTTGAACTTATGCTACCTGGAATGTTCAATGGCATGATTGAATTATTAATATTGTGATATAAATATAATGTCTTTTATTTGTGGAAAAACTTGGTGGCATAATGTTTTTGAATGGTTTATTGATTTGAGGTCCTGGATCCATTGAAAATTCATTGGTAACCCTCAAATGTACTTGTGAATAGAATATGTGATAGAGTACATAAGGGGGAGATATGTGAATATACGAAAACATGAGTATTCGACAAATGTGTCGAATAGATTATGTTTATGATGTTATGGTTACCTTTAGGAATTTTCCTTTGGGATTCAAGTTAACTGTTTTGCTACTTGAGTATTAATATATTTTAGAAAACTTTATTGAATTTCTCTCATGTTACACCATGATGGATATTTTTCATAACATCATACATTGTTGCTCATTTTATTTTGTTGAATATCATATTTCAATTACTTAACTTGCTTGATGGATGAATGTTTCCAAACCTATTTTGAAATTATGGCTTTTGAACAGATAAACTTATCTTCATGGCTATATACATATTTTATTCTTTGGATTTCAAATATGATTTATAAATGAAGTTTTGGTTTTCTATGGGATTATTTATTCAATGAATTTTTGTAAAACTTATCCTATTTTTCTATATGTATATTTTTTAGAGCCTGAAGATACCCCCATTATTCCTCCACCTCACATTGGTTCAGGATTTGCTCATTGATTGAGTAGATCACCTCTCGTAGAGTTTAAAGGTATATTAATGGCGAAGACCTTGGCAGTTGGTAGAGTGGTGATATGCATGTATTTTGTTTGATAAGTGCCCAGTAGGATATAGATTTGTGTAATTTGGGCCATTGTGATTTTTGTATTATTGTACAAGATGTGGTGTATGTGTAGCCTTGTCTGTTGTAAAGGCCTTGAGCCTAGGTGTCTAGAAAACAGAGAAAACTCTATCGAATTTTTGTTAGAATTTGTAATGTGAATGTTTGATCATGTGTCAATGTCATTATGGGTTTTTGGTATGTTATGTTAATCAGCAAAGAGTTTGCATTGTTAGGCTTCTAGAAGGTTTTCTATTAGTGATCTTTTATGCCAATCACATTTCATGGATCGGGGCGTGACAAACAAATTCAAAATAGAATTTTGCTAATTCTGTAGCTATTTTAAGATATTTAAAAAATAATCCACAAATGATGGCTATGCCTCAAGATTATAGCAATTTTCTTATGACAAAAAGTAAGTTTTCTACTCAAATAGTTAGGAGTTCTTCAAAATAAGACTTCAAGAAAACAAATTATTAGAGACAATATCTCAAATTGATAATGAAGAAGAAAGAGACACCAACAATAATGAAATTTAATCAGCTTTTCAAGAAAATGAAGATGACTGCTATGGAATACTTCCTAGTCAGCTTGAATAACTTAAGATGAGTCAATATTATAAAGTTGTCAAGACCACTATTCAAGATTTTAGAAGATATCAAAATTTAAGATTTTCTACAAAAGTAGTTCTATTATTAAAGCTTATAAAAAATAGAATTCAATATTAGCTTCAAGTCCGAAGTTCATAAGCAAATTCAAAAGTTTTTCAAGTCTGAAGGCTAACTCAAGAATCTATAAATGGAAAATATCTCAAGAGTTCAAGACATGGCCTAATTTTCAACTTTCAAATCTACTAACATCCAAAATCTCCAAACAACCATGCCTATTGTATTCCTTTCTTCTTTTCTTCTCAAAAATTGTAATTTTCTTTTTCTATTTTCAAAAATCCGTATACAAGAGTTCAAAGAATCAATAATATTTCTATAAGTTTTTCATCCGTTGTATTCATACTCTCAATTGCTGTTTTAATTTTATATCATTTTTTTATAAATTTCATTACTATGTCATCACACTATTCAATTATTTTCAACATATATGCATTATTTTCCATTATCAAGACATCGATCTAGAGCTCCTTCAGTAGCTACACCCTATTTTGTATCAGGGCCTTGTGAGGGCAAAGATAGCGTGTCTAGTTGAAGCTTGTCAAAGTTACTATAGAACTATTAATAATTGCTATAGTAGAGGTTAAATCTCAGGCCTATAGATTAGGTTGTGCGTTGGTCAACTTTAAGAGCAATGTTGATTAGCCTTGTTGAGTCGAGGAGAGGCGTTTAGGTGGTCTCGTGGTGTTGAGTGTTCCCAAACAACTAATCTAGAAAACTTGAGTGGTAAACCAAAATTATAGTAATTGGAGATAATTCTTAATAATAATGGCACATCTAATAGAAAACTATCCTCTAAATCCAAGGAACTAATATCTTCAACCTCTAGTCAAGAATCTAGTCCAAAAAAAATTAATCAACATATAATAAATAATCAAGAAATAGTTGTTTCTAATATAGAACAAAAATTACGTAACTGGTATATACCTAGAGTACTTACTGAACAAATTTACACAATAGATACTTTTGATATTTTTCAAGATTATATTATCAAACTTATTAACAAAATTTAAGTATTCATAAAACTTATGATTCAATACCCCTTCTTTCAAAACATTTAGTAGAAGAATACAAAAAACATTATAATTATTTGCATGTAGGATTAATTCAAGTAACATCAAAACCTTTCCATAGATTAGGTATGGATACTCCAATATTAATAGTTTTAAGAGATACTAGGGCAACAACTTTCAAAAATTCAATATTATTTTATTTATAGTCTAAGCTTTATAGTGGTCTTCTTTATTTTAATTGCTTTTTACATTATACAATAGCTTTAAATAATCCAAATACAGAAGATTTCTTAAGTGTACTTGTTAAAACAAAAGAAGGAACATGGGTAAAAGGTACAAAACACGTAGAGATAACTTATAAAATTTATTATAAAGTCTTGAAAACTAATATCAATAAAAAGTTTAAAAATCTCTCGAAAACGTGAGACAATATAGAAGCTAATACAATAAATTCTTCAATATTAACTCTAAAACTTTTAAGGGATAATCAAATTTCATTTAGAAAAGAATGGATATTACCAGAACTAATGTGTCCAAAATACAAAGAAAGTTCAACAATTAATTAAATAATTGAAAACTTTTTAGGAGATGTAACATCAAAATTTCAAAAAACTTCAAAATTTATAAGACTTGCTAATTATAGTTCTAAAACTTCTTTAGAATATTCACCTAGAAATTTTATAGATTGAATTTTAACATTAGATTTGGATCCATGGAAACATGTAGATCTAGAATCTAGAGAACCTCAAGAAAAACTTTAAGGAATAAATTATAATAAAAATATTCCAGAGTCTTAATATAAAGTTGAATATGCCTCAACACAAGAACCCACATCACCTACATACTCAAAAATACAAATCAACTCAATATGATAAAAAGAGAATTTATTTTAAATAAAGAATTTCTCAACAAAGAATTTTATTCTCAAGAAAAAAGAAAGGGAATAGTACTTTTCAAATTTCTTTTCAAAATTCTTAGAATTATTTAAAAAGATATATTACAATACTTTTAAAAAAAATAAACAACATAGGATTTGACAACACTATACTTGCAGCCATATATACCTAACTAATGAAAACAAGAGCATTTTTAGCAAGTCATCTGATAATAGTCATTTTCTTTGAATTTCACCCGCTCATTCATATATTTGTCATTTATAGAGTGACACATTATCTCAACCTCATTACTTTTTTTTTTTAATCTTTTGACATGTTTTCAATAAATAAATAAAAGCTTTTGTCTTTGGAACTAAAGCATTAGAGCCAAGTCTCTTATTCCCATCTTCACATGAAAACAAAATATTCAACTTGGTTAGTTTAAAATGTTCTGCATATGTTGTAACCTGCATCCTTGTTGGAACAAAAAGAATAAAAAGAAGAATTTTGGAGGAGAATATGAGAAAAGAGAAACTTATTGAATACAACTTTAACTCAATACACAAAGAAACTCTTTATCTAAACTCACAAGCTTGCTAGCTATTTCTCTTACTCATCTTTTGATTGCATTACAAAACTTGAGACAAACTACATTTATAGGCAAAACTATCCTAATAAGATAAGGAAAAACTCTTCAACTTTATCCTAATAAATTAATATTATTTTCACAAAAATAAAGATTTAAAGTCCTATCCCAACACATCAACCTTATTTATCCTTTTTATTTTCAAAATCTAATTTAGATTATTTTCAACAGCCTCTTTTAAATTTGATTTTGAAATAACACCAAGCATCATCTTTAGTTTCTTGAATGCATCTACCTTCAGTGGTTTTGTCAGAATGTCTGCAACTTGATCTTCAGACTTACAAAATTCTAGTTCAATTTTACCATTTTTTACAAACTCATGAATATAATGATACTTGATGCCAATATGCTTGCTTCTTCCATGGAAAATTGGATTTTTGGCTATTCCAATAGCCGACTTATTATCACACATGATTTTCGTAGGACCTTCTTGTTCATGTATTAATTCATCAAGCATCCTATGAAGCGAAACTGCTTGACATGTTGCAGAAGCTATGGCCATGTACTCTACTTCTGTTGTAGAAAGTGCAATAACTTCTTGTTTCTTTGAGGACCATGAAAAATATCCTTGTCCAAGAAAGAAGGCATATCCAGAAGTACTTTTCCAAGTTTTCACATCACCTACCCAATCACTATCTATGTATCCCACCGAACTAAAATTGTTGGAGTAGGAGTAAAAGATTCCATTATCATGGGTACCACTCACATATCGAAAAATTCATTTTGCTACTTGCAGATGTGATTGGTGAGGTTTTTCCATGAATTAACTAATAATCCCCACACCATAGGTGATATCTGGTCTAGT
>JANHAO010024462.1:0-11616 GCA_026873985.1 Saraca asoca
GTTTTCAGAGTGACATTTAATGAGAAGTAATGGAATTCCTAGGCCGGCAATGTTTACTATATTCTTCAACTAGCTTTTGTTTATATTATTATTGTAAGTCAACGTAACGAGCAAGCATAAAGTCTTCTTCTCCCTTATCCAAGTGTTCCTATTGGGAAAGTCCTTTTTCTCCCATTTAATATTGACAGGCTTCTAGCGGATAGAAGTTTGGGATACACAAAGGGACAAAGAAAAGTTTGCTTTGGGGTCAATGTCCATATGATATTTTTTCAATATATAATAATTTGGAAGTGACCATAAAAATAAAAAATAAAAATATGAAAAATCTTGTTTAACAAGGGTGTCATAAGCTCAACAACTTTTAGAGCATTCTTTAAGCTTATAAAGTAGAGAAAACAATAAGTCAATAAATAATATATACATTCTGCTTAATTTGGTTCGCCATGAAATTAAATCCTGATCGGTATTTTATGATCCTTATTTGGTGGAAAATCTGGTGTAATTGTAATGCTGACCATACTGCAACAACTTTGTATTTATGCATTAATGAAATTTGTAATCCAATCTTCTCTTAAAGAATTGAGTCCCATGTTTAATTTTTAGTTCTTTGCTACTGATATTTTAACATTGTTTCAGAAAATGCAATTTATCAAAATCAATCTATTATAATGGGCTTGTGTCACATCACGATCTCTGGGTATGTGACTAACATAGATGGTCATCTAAAGGTGGCTTTCTACAAGTCTGAACCATATAGTAAGGTTCTTACTATTACACATTTTCCTACGTGGAAAGAAATTTAACAATTGTAAATTATATAAAATAAAATAGACAAACGTAAAAAGGAAAATTCGACAAAATCTTCTCTGTTTTTCAAACCTTGGGCCATAGGCTAGTACAACAACTAAAGGCCATACGTCCTACTCAAGATCTGTATAAACAATTAAAATGCATCACAATACTCAGATGCATCAATATACACAATTCATTGGGCAAACAATCACATATGTATATGAGAATACTTAACCTAGCCAACTGCGAAATATCTCCAATAAAATGCCTCTATGCTCCATAAGGGTGGCCTAACCAGACAAGGAGTGGGCTCAGGTCTGGGTGCATGAGGAGGGATAGTAGGGATAGCCTCAGATTTTGAAAAATAATTTTGAAAAAAAAAAGAAGAAAAAAGGTGTGAGTTTCTTAGAAACCCAATGAATAAATAATTCATTGAAAATCGATGATTAATCACAATTGTATTCAAATATAATCTAGTATAAACATATATACGTACACATCTATGAAACATCTTGCAAATTGAAAATTTTAGTCTCAGTCATTAAAACTCAAAATCCATAACTCACTAAATATAAGGATACCATTCGAACAATTGAAGAAGTCAATTTCAATAGATACAACAAAAACAAGGTTTAAATTTAATATGAGAGTTGAAACTAGAAAAGAATATGATTCCACACTTTAAAATTTTCTTAAACATATAAAATAAGAAACTTGACAAGTGATTTCAAATATACTCATCAATATGAAAAGTAGATAAAATATTTCATACTTCATAAATATACATGTATCTTGAAAATATAAGATCGCAATATACGGTTAGGATCCAATTATGAGTTCCTATAGAAAACCATGCCTAACAATATTCAATTGCCATCATTCACTTTATTTCTCCAGCAGTTATTCACCCCTTATCTCTCTATCAATTTTATTTCTCAGTTCAATTTCAATTACAAGTGTATTTGGAGGTTTTTTAAAGAATTCCTCAAGCATCCAATAAAAAGAATACAATATAAAGTCAAGAAGGAGATATCCTTTCTTTAAAAAAAAAATTCATTTGCAATTCAATCAATATTAATACAATAATCCATCATTTTCATTTCAATCATACTTTCATAAGGATTGAAGCAATTCAAAATCATAACATATGGAACAAATTGACTTCCAAATAATTTAGTAGTGCTGGTCTTAGAAGGTTAAGTTTTCAATGCCAAAATCATACTAATGTAATTTATCATATCTAAAAATATAAAATTCCAAGTATAAAACATTCATAGAAATTCATTTAGTTTCAAAATTTCTGTACAATATAAGGTCAAACTCAACTATCTCAAAATTATACTTTTACAATACACAATTTAAAAAAAGGTTGAATTATCTACTCACCTTTACAAGTAGCAAGATAACCTCACTAACATTAAGCCATAGTGTGGTGCAAGTTCCAACATGCTTTCATTTATTTCAAATTAATCGATCATATCAATGAACAAGGGGTGAGCTATCTCTATTTCCACTGGCTAAAACTCATGAGGCAATACTAATTTAATTCTAGACCTATCCTTTCTAACACAATACCTAATAAAAGTGTTCAAAGATTGATATTATTTTATTTATTTATTTATCATTTTTAAATGACACATTAATGTTGTATACCTAAGCCTAGCTATAATATTTATTTAACTACAATATCCTACACTTATAAATTTCAATTACATTCATCCCCTCTCATGGTGCACAATTCCAATACATCCTACCATCAACATTCAACCAATTCTACTGAACATTACTAATTAATATAATTATTCAATCAAGCACTTGAATACACCAACTTGTAAATCACATAATTAAATTCACAAAAGGCACTCTCCTTATAGTTACATAAACTCAATCTTGTCATTCTTTTGTCTATAAGACCACAAATTCCTTCCTATGTTCATGAGACCTAACACATCATGTAACATAACTTTCCAATATTCTTACCAATTTAACTCAACCAAATCAAATATTAGGCAAACAATGTCTAAAGTCATGTTTCTATATGACAAATCATTGATAAAACTTGTAAAAGAGTAAGCTATTTGCTCACCTCAAATCACCTTTTGATAAACCAACCCTCCAAGGAGGAATGTCAAAGTACTCATATTTGATCCTGATCTACAATCTGTACAATAACACATATTACCCTTACAATTCACCTTAAATAAAACTAGTTAAAGAAGGCTAGTCTAATATAATCAACTCAGAAAACAAGTTAAACTCATACTTAAAATTTTTGGAATTTGGCTACAATTATAAACAGTTCCACATCAAGTCACCCAGTTCTTTCCCCCCAATTGACTGCTATAATAAAGACATTCACATCCATTTTGGGGGTTAGCATTTTCAGTACCACCTAAAACTTTAAGAGAAACAACCTAAGTTAAACTATAATTATACTTATGAGTGCTAAAGTATCTCAAATGGAACTATGAATAGCTCTAATGGAAGTGGAACAACTAATTGAGCTGCTACTTGAAGAGGGCTGAATTAGGGTAGCCTTGACTCTGCTATTGTTGGCTTTGATGGTGTCGTTGTTGGCTAACTGTGAACAAGTGCTAGCTTGTGGTAGAAGATGATGTGACAGCGTGCGATGCTACACGATGAAGCTAGCTAAGTGTTGTGGGTATTTTTCAGTCTTCGTAAATGGGCTAGTAAAAGCCCAACAAGCAAGCCCATATAAAGAAAGCCTAGCTTGCTTGGAGTTCGAAGTCACTGATCGCTAGTCACAAACTTAGAGCAAAGGACATGAGATGAGTCCAAGGCAGTAACCTCGGCTCACCAGAGACGAGCCTCCGATCACATAGCCAATGTATTGCCTGGCGCAAGCTCGAGTTGTTAGATACGAGCTTGGATTTCCTATCAAAAGTCAGCAAAGACCCTAGATAAGAGTTTTAGCTCACAGAACCTATCATCTCACCCATCTAAAGGCCCCACTAAGATTGAATGTAAGGCAAGCATCCACTTAGACAACCTGTAAAAAGTAGCCAGAGGGGTCCATTTGTAAAAAGCAATCTACAGAAGTAGATTTGCAGGAGTCTAAGTTGTCAATTACATTTATTAATTGATTTAACAGATTTATAATTTATAAATTTATATTTGTAACCTCCTAACCTCTGTAAAAAGAGGGAGGAGCTGATACAAAAAAAGAAGGAGAAATTACCTACTATAACTTTGCAAAATTTACTCCAGGGCAATAACATTACCGTGGACGTAAGAATCCTAACAGAGGATTTTGGCCAAACTATGTAAAAAAACTCTTTGTTCTTGTTGTTCTTCCTCTGATAATCTCTCAAGTTTTTTCTTCTTATAATTAGTTTGCAGCTTGAGGATTACTGAACTGTTCAGTCAACTAGAGTATGGGGCCGACCAAATTTCACCGTCAATATTTTTGCCGCTAGAAGGAGGGCTTTATCTACATTCTAATTAAACTCTTGATTTGACCACAATGGTGATAGGAAGAGTCACCAGAAGTTCAGACACTTCGGTTAACCAACCAGATGGCCTTGTACAATGGCAGGGCCCGGGTCTTCCAGCGGGAGGAACCTTTGTCGTGCCCTCCACAATTGCTGCTATTGATTTGCTCGGCCGTCACCAGCCTCTATAGAGCTTGTGAGACTAACGATATGCAAGCATGGTATTAGCATCAAGAGAAACTAAAAAATATGATGGGAGAATTAGCTAAAGCAGTTATAGTGTTAGCACAAGCACAAGCTCAGGATATGCAAAGGCAAGCCAAGGTCGTTACACCCGAAAACATTCACCAGCAATAGGAAATTGGGTGTTTGAGTAGAGCCAATCAAGAACATTCCTCAGGTCACAGCTCTAAGAGCATACTTTAGGTTGTGGCTCGCGTGACCGAGAAGATTGGAGGAGCCATCAGGCTTCCAGTCAGCGATCTGGGACATTATGTTTATTGGTAGAAGAATTGCTTCAGAGGGTGAAGTAATTAGAGGAATGCCCCCAAGCTCGGGATAATCAAGGGTATTCTGAGGAACGAACTCCTTTCTTCAAGAAAATTGAGACAGAACCTCTTCCTTACAAGCTTAAAACTCCCACTATTCCACTATACTATAGGGATAGCGATTCATGCGACCACCTGGACATGTTTAACATCCAGATGGATCTCCAAACAAGTAATCCCATAATTAGATGCCAGGTCTTCTTAGCTACACTAGGAGATATACCTCAAACATGGTTCAGGAGCCTCCCGGCTCACAGCATTGATAGTTAGGAAGAATGCTAGGAAAAATTTCTTAGCCAGTATAGAGCATTGAAGAGGAAGCTTGCACCCCTTGTCACCTCATGACGATCTTTTAGCATAAGCATGAATCACTAAAAGATTAAATCACCTAATTTAAGCATGAGGTCAACAGCGTGGAGGGGCCCTCCCTCAGATGAAGCCATCATCATTGCAATCTCAGTAAGACTTTGATGGAAAGCTATATAAAAGTATATACAAATTCCCAGTTTATAAATGAGCTGCCAAATAAATCAGATAGGAGGAGACCTTTGGCTAGAACAACCTCGATCAAAAAAGTGAAGTAGGGGGCTCTGATTAGAGCAAGAAGAGGGATAACTCTGGTAATGGCAAAAACGAAAATAGGAATGGCTTTGATAGGTAGCATGAAAAGAAAGTCAGAAATGAGCATCCCCAACATTAAGGCCGCCATGACCATTATAGTATCTTATCTGATACTCAGGATATGTTATATTTAATAAAAAGGACAAAAAGAACTTTCAGAAGCCTGACCTTTTAAAGGTTCCCTACAGGCAAAGGAACAAAGATGAATTTTGTGCCTATCACAATGAGGTCGAGCATGATACTTTGAATTGTTGAGAGCTCAGGGATGTAATTGAGAGCTTAATTAGGAGAGGTCACTTACGAGATTATGTGGTACGACCAGGGTAGCGACCTCAGCAAGGGGACCCCAATCAGGGACAAGCTTCTACAATGAGAACCATTTATTAATGATGTTTATAAGCTGGTGCCTAAGCTTTCCTCTTTGTCTCTATTGAAAGAAAATTTTGGTTTGCCATTGGCACTACCCTCAAGCAAAATTTTGCTTACATGTATACAATCTACTCTTTGCAATTGAGCGTGTACAACTTTCTGAGCTTGCATACGACCGAATTTCTCAAGCACCATGTGCAGACTCTTTGCCAACTACAACCTTCAGTCCAGTTGAGGCACTGTGGAGCTAAAAATATCCATAGACTCTTTGTCAACTATGACTTTTAGTCTAGTTGAGGCACTATGGCGCTAAAAATATACATAAACTTTTTGCCAATTGTGACCTTCGATCCAATTGGTGTACTATGGCGCTAAAAATATCCATAAACTCTTTGCCAACTGCAACATTTGGTCTCGTTAAGGTGCACTGTGGTGCTAAAAATATCCACAGACTCTTTGCCAGCTACAACCTTCAGTCTAGTTGACGTATTGTGGCATTAAAAATATCCATTGACTCTTTTCCAACTATGACCTTCGGTCTAGTTGAGGTGTTGTGGTGTGAAAAAATTTCACAGACTTTTTGGCAACTACAACCTCTAGTCCAATTGAGCCGCAGCTTTCATGCGACCTATTACTTATAGCTCATATGCGGCTTTCTTGTCGACTGCGACTTTTGGTCCAGTTGAAGCATAACTCACATGTGACTTCTTGTTTATAGCTCACATGCAATCTAATATGTAGGTGCAACTCTCTTGCGACCTACCTCAGCACTTAGCTCGAGCCCACTAAGGTGCAACTTTCATATAATTTGCTAGGCATCTGACTTAGCACATGCTCATCAAGGTTGATTAACCGAACGCTCATCTTTGCTAATGTTCTCTGAGTTATGGTTTGTAGGAACTTTCATCTATAGCCTATCAAGTATTCAACTCATCAGAAGCCTCATTTAGTCAGGGAAGATGAACATATGAACACTTGAGATGAAACTTGAAGAAAGTAGAGGCCTGAAAGGCAATTTTCCAAATCAAGTTTTTACTAGCAAATTATAGCTCCCAGTCCACAAAGCACATTAAGAGCTGGGGGCTAATGTTGTGGGTATTTTTTGATCTTTGTAAATGGGCTGGCAAAAGCCCAACAGGCAAGTGCAGATGGAGAAAGCCCAACTTGCTTGGAAGCCGAAGTCGTTGACCGCCAACCGTGAGCTTAGAGTAAAAGACACGAGATGAGTCCAAGGCAGTAATCTCGACTCACCAGAGATGAGCCCCTGATCGCATAACCAATGCGTAGCCTTGCACAAGCTCAAGTCACTAGATAAGAGCTCATGATCTCTTATCAAATGTTAGCAAAGACCCTGATAAGAGCTCCAACTCGTAGAATGTATCATCTCGCCCATCTAAAGGCCCTATTGAGATTGAACATGAGGCAAGCATCCATTTAGATGACCTACAAAGCCAACCTACAAAAAGTAGCCAGAGGGGCCCACTCGTAGAAAGTAATTTGCAGAAGTCAATTTATAGGAGTCTAAGTTGTCATTTATATTTATTGATTGATGTAACAGATTTACAATTTATAAATTTACATTTGTAACCTCCCAACTTCTATAAAAAGGGGGAGGAACTGATATAAAAAAAAGAAGAAATTACCTATTGTAACTCTACAAAATTTACTCTAGGGCAATAACATTACCTTAGACGTAACGTAAGAATCCCAATAGAGAATTTTGGCCGAACCACATAAAAAAATTCTTTGTTCTTGCTGTTCTTCCTCAAATAATCTCTCAAGTTTCTTCTTCTTATAATTAGTCTATAGCTTGAGGATTACTGAATTGTTCGGTTGTCTAGAGTTTGTGCCTGACCAAATTTTACCATCAACACTAAGGTTGACTAGTTGGAAATAAGGCAAGCTTGACAGTGATCATTGGTGTTGGCTAGCCAAATAAACCTGGTTTGCTATTGCTCTAGGCCACTTATTAGCTTGCCATGGTTGTGCACTTCTAGCAAATACCAGCTTGATCGAAAAGGCAGAGGACTGTGCGATAGCATAGGCAAGCTCCTCTAACATCGTGAATGATACAGCAACAAGTTTGTGGGAAAGAGTTAAAATCCATGTTCAAAGCCAACCAAAACGATGTAATTTTGGCTGTTTAAAAGAGAAATTCACTAAAGTAATACTCTCTCTCTTTTTACTTTAAAAAAAAATTTGGTAAATTTTTAACTCATCCAAAAATTTACTCCACTTATAATTATATATGCTATTTACTTTAATTAAGATAATCTTCAATTGAAGTTAAAACTTAATTAAATGACATATAATATATTCTTTTCTTAACAACTAAAGTAAAGTTCATTGGATTTGAAAATTTTAGATTTTAAAACATGAATCAATAAGGCATTGGACTTATTAACTAAAGTAAAGACATAATATCACCATAAATTAATTTATCCAATTAAACATTAGCTATAATGAATAACACTTTCAACAGTTAAAATAACGATAAGTAACTAGTAATTTATAATAATACATGTATCTATAATTTTAGATTCTAGCTATAGCATACTTAATGCACATTAGGAACTAAAATAATTAAAATAAAATAGTAAATATAGTTAGATAAATTACAGTAAATCTAATTGAATAAAAGTTTAGTGACATCGCTAATTAAATTATTCGCTCATCTACTTATAATATATATATATATACACACTAGCTTTTACTCCATGCGATACATGACTTTAATTAATTTTATTTGATAATAATTTGTGATATGAATTTAATTTATAAATTATGATATTTAAATATAGGTAAGCTATCATCATATTTTTATATATTAGATGATTATATAATTAGTATAGTTATATTCGTATTAATTGTGAAAGAATATTATATTTCTTTTAATTTGAAAAAGTTATTATATTCATATTTTAAATTAGCTAAATTTATCATTTGAATTTTTTTTCATCTTTTTAAAAATATTTTCTTAATATATTTATACTTAGTGAATTTATTTATAAAATTTTCTTTAAAAATTTAAATTAATTACTTTATGGTAGAACATATAATTATTTAATTAATAAAAGTTTATGTATTGTTATAATTAATATATCATTTTTAAAAAAATATACATTTCAAAAACATTTTTATTAAGTTTCAAAAATATTCTAAATTGAAATTATTATAAGTATTCAAAAACGATCAAAATTTCAAAAAGAACAATTATGAAATATCAAATTTAGTATTTGACATTTAAACAAAATTAGAAAATTTGAATAGTATGAACTTTTAGATAGATATTACCTACCAAATCATAATTAAATATTATTAATAATATATTAATAAGTATTTCATTCTATATAAATATTTATATAACTATTTATTTATATATAAATTATTTAATACACATAAATATAATTTGAAATTGAAATCTATTGATGAATTTAGACTGAAAATCAGGTGTAGATATTGAATAATTTTTTTAAAATAAATAATTTCTATAAAGAATGTAGATATATAACATTTATCAAAGTAGTTTATAATTTAAAAATTAAAAAAAATTTAAATTTTGAATTATGCAAATTACTAAAATATTAAAATATTTTTAACTTTTATTTTTAATATTAAATTTTTAAATACCACTAAATTTTAAGTTAAAAATCATTTCAATAATATTAAAATAAATATCAAAATTGTGTTACTCAAATAAATAAATAATCTAAATATTAAAAATTAAAATCAAAATATTATTGGATGATTCAAAAAATTTTAAAAATTAAATTAATAATTTAATAGTAGTAAAATTAATAAAAATTAAATTAGAAATTGGTTATAGATAATTAAAATAAATAATTTATTACTTAAATAGATAAATACAGAAATTCTATCTACAATTTGAATTGGAATAGAAAGGAAAAACTAAAACAGAAACTAAAAGTTATTTTTTACTTGCTCTCTCTTAACAAGTGGAATACCTAGTGCATTTAAACGAAGTAAGTATTATGGCTTTTATAATAATACTAGCTTGTGTCCCGTGTAATATTTGGGTGTTATAATTTTATTTAATATCAATTTGTAATATGAATTTAAATTATAAAATATAATATATTTAAATTTTGGTAAAACATCATTATATTTGTACATATTAAATGACTATATAATTAATTTAATTATATTCGTCTTAATTGTGAAGAAATATTATATTTTTTTAATTTAAAAAAGTTGTTACATTAATATTTTAAATTAGCTCAATTTATAATTTAATTTTTTTATCTTTTCAAAAATGTTTTCTTAATATATTAATACTCAAATGAATTTATTTATAAATTATTTTGTTTAAAAATTTAAATTAACTACTTTATATTAGAAGATTTAATTTAATATATAAGAAATCATGCATCATCATAATTAATATATTATCTTTAGAAAATATATATTTTAGAAATATTTTTTATTAAGTTTCAAAAATATTTTAAATTTAAATTATGATAATTATTCCAAAGTGATAAAATTTTGAAAATAAGAAATTATGAAATATCAAATTTAGTATTTGATATTTAAAGATAATATAAAAATTTAAAAAGTAAGAATTTTTTGATAGACATTATCTATCAAATCATAATTAGATATTGCTAATAATGTATTGATAAATATTTTATTTTTATATAAGTATAATTATTTATTATATATAAATTATTTAATACACATAGAAATAATTTAAATTAAAATTTATTAATGAATTTAGACTAAAAATTGGGTGTAAGTAATTTTATGAAATATTTTTTTAAATAGATAATTTTTATAAAAAATTAGGATATATTATATCTATTAAAATAATTTATAATTTAAAAATTAGAGGATATATTATTAAAGATTCTATCTTGCTTTTTTTTTTTGCTAGCCATTTAAAATAGAATTAGGGATTGGTGAGTAAGCCATTGGTGGAATCACAAACATACTAATCCTTATCCCTATTCCTACCACAATCACAAACATGCAAATCCCTATCTCAATTAAAGACCCAATCTTGCTTCAATCACAAACATATAAAACCCTATCCCAATTAAAGGCCCTATCTTGCTTTTTTTTTTTCCTGGCCATTTAAATTAGGATTAGGGATTGGTGAGTAAGCCATTGGTGGAATCACAAACATACTAATCCGTATCCCTATCACAATCACAAACATACCAATCCCTATTCCAATTAAAGACCATCTCTTGCTTTTTTCTCTGGCCATTTAAGTTAGGATTAGGGATTGGTGAGTAAGCCATTGGTAGAATCACAAACAAACTAATCCCTATCCCTACCATAATCACAAACATACAAATCCCTATCCCAATTAAAGACCCTATCTTGCATTTTTTTTTTGGCCATTTAAATTAGGATTAGGGATTGGTGAGTAAGTCATTGGTGGAATCACAAACATACTAATCCCTATCCCAATTAAAGACCCTATCTTGCTTTTTTTTTTGGTCATTTAAATTAGGATTAGGGATTGGTGAGTAAGCCATTGGTCGAATCACATTCTTAGCACTATCTAAACTTTGAACTAAATGACCATGACTGAAGATTATAAACCTCAGACAATTCTCCTGCTGCAGCTGAAAAACCAAAAATAACCCATTCTAGTAAATACTCTCTCAAATCAACCTTATATGAAAGAAACCGTCTTAGTCTTATTATCAAATCCAGTGTAAGAAACACTTAAATTATGAGTACTAGAATCATAATTTATACTACAAGAATAAACTTCCCACTTTACAGGTATCAAATGAACCCAATACCCAGTTATTTCAGACCTCATGGAGTTCAAATTTATACCTACATGCGAAACACTTGGATCC
>JANHAO010024463.1:0-11616 GCA_026873985.1 Saraca asoca
TTGTGCTCATCCATTACTCGTAGCTCTAGTTTTGATATTTCTAAAGTTTTTTTGGAAATTAAATCTCAAAAGTATGAATTTTGTTCTTTGAACATTCATTACACTATTTTGATCTTCAAAATATTTCTAAAATTTTATATAGTCTATTTCTACTATGTTTAGGTCTCTCATGGCTCCAAATATATAGTTTTGAATTTCTTTCTATTTCCCCCCATTTTTTTAGATTTTTAAAGATATTTTATTGCCAAAGTTGATCTTAGAGGATTTGGGGTATTACAGTTGTCCACCATTCTTGCTTGAGCTTCACTTTGCTCGTGCATGAGCAATTGTGAATGCCATGGTTATAGCCACAAAGTTTGTCTTGTGACTATGTAGTGCTAGCCCACTAAGCCTCAAGCATTTGTTGCAACTCCAACATATGACTATAAGCTTTAGCTCACTACATCGGGTATCACTGTTGCTTGTTATGTGACTATGCTGTCTTATCTCCTCTAGCATCTTGTCTTGAATCTTGTGGGTGAGTGATGCAGCTCACTCATTAGACCCACATGATTATTATGCACAATTGGTTCCTCATGACCATCTCTATCCCTTTTGGGTTTACTACTCTTAGTAGGATTCATGCCCTCTGACATGATTTTGGACTCCTCTGATAAGATTTTTCCACTTAACACATTTCTTTAGACATGTCATCCTTATAGGATGTGTTAACTATCTATTGTGACCATGCATTTTAGCATAAGCTTGGCTTTGCACTCTAGGCTTTGCTGATAGCTAATATGTCCTTCATAGACATGGTCAAGTCCTTTTGGCAAGACTAGGGCTTTACTTGGGGATTTTTCCCACTAGATTAGCTATCAATTCACTTTCCCTCTTCATTGGTTTAACATTCCTTCAAAGGTGACTATGACTAAGCATATGATCAATGTCCCATGTTGTATAATAAACCTGTCAACTTTTGCACTTGTTTACAACTAATGAACTATTTATGTTCCCTTTAATGCAATATCTCACACACTAGCCCTTGAGTCGCTCCAACTTCTTGCTACCCTTACGGTTAAGTCCATAATAGCATCTCTTCGCTATTTTGATGAGTGTTTGCTTCACTCACAAGCCTTATATGCTTTTGACTAGCCACATCTACACCAGTTGTAGTTGTTTGATATGCTATTAAGCACCAATCAAACTTTAATACCAGATGTCACAAGTTGATATCTCTCTAGCTAAAATCGTGCAATGCAAGCTTGCCATTCTTGATCAACATGCCAGCTTTCTAACAAACTCAAGCCATACTTGGATAGATTAAAGGGGCATTACGGATTTTGTCACCCACACAATCAAAATCCTATGCACAACATTTCTGAAGGTAACATGAGCCTATAAACTTAAGTAACCATGCATACAGAGTCTTATGAACACCCCACATAAGTTGTCCCTAGTGCATAATCGACAAAGGACAACCAAATAAGGAGAGGGACAACTCATTTTTATTAATATATGCCTTATTACATAGTATTAAGTGTATAGGAAGAGTCTCTAAGCTACTATACTTTGATCCCTAGCCCATACTACAACGCCCATTTAGGTCACCAGATACATCCCCTTGAAGAGCTATGCCAAAACCTTTCTAGCAGAAGTGGACATACTTATTTCAAGTTGACATAAGGGATTTTCCTATAACTCAAAAGGGAATCTATGCACTATTTCATATAAACCCAAAGATAAAAATGCAAGGATTCCAATCATATACTTATCTACTCATATAGACAAATGATCTATGCTAAAAGATAAAAATGCCCCTAAAATAAGAAAAATAAGGAAAAATAATACACAAGTGCATTTGCTCCCAAATTTGCACCACTAGACCTCTTCTTCAAGTTTGATTGTTATACCAAGTTTCATCCAAAATCAAGCATGTTTCGTTATTAAATTGGTTCATATGGCCAACTTGAGACATTCTCCCCTACTTCAAATGTTGATGTCATCATTGATGCCTTAATTTGACATAGCTTCCGCAAAGGTTTTCTTTTATCGAGGCTAACTTCTTGATCCTTTATGTGAGTCTTTAGCGTGCTCCACTTGAGTTACTCCTTTGACCACTCCATACTTATCTCTTTAAGATAACATCATTCCAGAGGCTTTAATGAATGGAACCCTCAACTTGACATAGCTTTTAGGATAGTTAGTAGTTTACTACTCCTCAACTTTTCCATTGACTTCCTTTTAGCTTTGCCTCCTTGAATTTGCACTATTAAGCATATACTTCTATCATAACCTTTAGGTAGTTGCCTATGTAACTTCAGTCTTTTAGGCAATACTACCTTTGTAGACTTTGTGATCTACCTTTGTGAACTCTACTTTGTTGTCTTGACACTCCTTAGTGTCCATTGTCTACATTGTCTCTAATTTGTAGCTTATGCATTTCTCCTATCCCATTACCTTTGCAACACTCAAGTTGTCACATTTGCAACTTGTGCTTGACTCACTACCTTTATTTCTTATAGGCATGTTGTCCAATCCTAACTCTTGACCCACTACCTCAATAGCTTGGGTGCTTGCTTAGCATTTTGGATTGCTTATTGCTAGGTATGCCCTACATTCAATGTCCCATTCTACTGATGTGAGAGCCACAAGTCTCATAACTTGCTTTCATACAAGTTTCATTCCTTGTTGACAAAACATGGCTGGCTCGTAAGTGCCATCTCTTACTTACAAGTTTAATTGTGTTAGGTTTGATTAATCTACTACACTTCATTATGCCACCTCCACACTTAACTAGATCCTCCTAATCACCTCTAAATTGACATCCTCATTGTATCTTAGCCATTATAGCCTTTTTGAAGTTGATGCTATCTAGCATCTTGGTCCTCATGAGCCCTCATAGGTTTACACTATTCAATGCTATCTCTTTGAAGTTAATACTTGCTCATCTCCTGCAACCCTAATAGTCATGTTAATATCTTGGCCTCATAGCCACTTCTTTAATGATTAGTGCTTTCTCTCTACACCTCTTTAGCTACATCCTTCAATGTATAAGCCTTCTAGCTTGGTTTGAGTTCATCTTCCTGATGACTCTTTCTTTGAGTGTATCCTCTTGAAGGCTCTTTCTTTTGGCACATCCTCTTAATGGGTCCCCCATATCAATGGCTTGGTAGAGGTTGAGCATATAGTTATCCACCACTCTCGCTCGAGCTTCACTTTGCTTGTGCACAAGAAATTATGAATCCTATAGTTATTATGGGAAAATTTGTCTTCCGACTATGTAATGCTAGCCTTTTACACCTTGAGTCATTGTTACAACACCACCACACAAATATGTAGCTATAAGTCATTACATCAAGTATCATTACTGCTGGTCATGTGACTATGATGTGCTAACCCCTTTAGCATATTGTCTTGAATCTTGGAAGTGAGCATTGTAACTCATTTATTACACCCATGCCATTATTATGCGTAATCAATTCCTCCTAGACCATCTCTATCCTTTCTAGGTCTACACCTTCAAGTATGATTTATGCCCTTTGACATGACTTTGGACTCCTCTAACAAGATTTACCCTTTCAACACATCTCTTCAGATGTGTCATCCCTATGTCAACTATTTGTCATGGCCATGCATTTTAGCACAACCCTAGCTTCACCCTTTATATTTCATCGACAACTAATATGTCCTTTATGAACATGGTCAAGTCCTCTTGGCAAGACCATGACTTTTTTAGGGGCTTCTAGATTACCTATTGTTGTGGGCATTTTTGGAATCACATAAATGGGCTGGTAAAAGCCCAATGGATGGACTCGACTAATAAGGGCCGATCTTACCTAGGATTGAAGTCATTGGACTAAGATATTAGGTCGCTAAATACATGCTAAGGTCACTGGTTAGCATGGGTCAAAGCAGCCACCTTAGGTTGTTAAGAACAAGGCTCAGCTCACAGATCAGAGCACGCATCCACAACCAGTAGATGAAAGAAATCTGTTTAGTTTCCTACTTTAATAGGAGTCTATTAGAGCCATCAACCCTTATCTATTATGTAATCCTAATTAAGTCATGATACTTATCGTTATAAATTTACATTCAAACTATGACCTCCTAACCATTATAAAAAGGGATGAAATCATTGTGCATGAAATGATCAATCATCAGATACGAAAAACACTCAGCAAAGAGTAATAAAAGCCATGGACGTAGGGGTCAAACTGACTTTAGCCGAACCTTGTTAAAAACTTCTGGTGTCCCCCATTCTTCCTTTTTCGCCCTCTTTCTTTTTCTTTTCACATTCAATTAGTTTGGAGTTCTCAACTTTGGTTGACTGGATTCGATTGTCAACATTTTGGCACTAGAAAAGGGCCTTAAACTGCATTCCCCTTGATTTTATAATGGCTAAAGAAAGAATCACCAGAAGTTTAGATACTATAGTTAATTAACCTACTGGTCATATGGAACAACAGAGGAATCTAGTTCTTCTATCGGTAAGTGCTTTCACCATAGGTGTTGCTACTAACATGCCTCTAATGGCCTCACAGTAACTTGATATTATTGATGGAATACAAGTATGGCATGAGCATCATGAGGTGCTAGAGAAAATGGTAGGAGAGTTAGCTAAAATGGTTAGGGTATTGACTCAAGCACAAGCCTAGTGATCGCAAGAGCAGGTTGGAGGTGTTGCACAGAAAGAAGCTCTCCAATGGATACGGGAAGGAGCTCAAGAAGAGAGACCAACTAGAGAAATACGTTAGCACAACCATTTAGCTCGCTCTACCAACTCACAGCGAAAGTCAGAGGTCCATCAAGCTTGTGAGGAAAATGAAGAAGATCATCAGTGATGTAGGGGTTTATGTCAAGCTAAAGGTTCAAATAGGACCAATCGGAGACATTTCTTAGATAAAATCTCATTGGGTCATGAGCAGACAAGGCATAGGACCTAAGATGACACTCTCATAATAGAAAGAGAAGCTGGCCACCTTCCAGTCATTAGTCTGAGGCTCAGGACCATATGGTAGAAGAGCTGCTTCAGAGGATAGAGTAGTTGGAACAACACCCTCGGGCTTAGAGCACCAAGATCGTTATGAAAGGAGGATGCCATTCATTAGGGAGACTGAGAAAGAGCTTTGCCCTCATAGGTTCGAAGTTCCCACTATTCCACTATACAATGGGGATAGTGATCTATATGAGCACCTGGATGCATTTAACATATAGATAGATCTTTAGATGACTAATCCTTTAGTTAAGTGTCATGTCTTCCCAGCCACTCTAGGAGACATACCTTGAACATGGTTTAGGAATCTTAAAGCTCACAACATTAATGGTTAGAAAGAATGCTAAAGGAGGTTCATTAACCAGTACAAGGCACTAAAAAGATAGTTTGTACCACCTTGCCACTTTATGATAGTCTTTTAATGAAAGAATGAATCATTGAAAGACTTTATCACCCAGTTCAGACATAAGGTTAGTAACGCAAAGAATCCCTCAGATGAAAGCATCTTAATAGTGATCTCGATAGGACTCCACAAAGATAGGAAGCTATATAAGAGCATATACAAGTTTCTGGTAAGGGACTTGGGTGAATTCTATGAATGAGCTACCAAAGAGATCAGGTGGGAGGAAACCTTTGGCTCTAAAAAGTCCAAGAATGAGGCTAATAGCTCCAACTAGAGTAAAAAAGAAGAACAATACTAGGAATAGCAAGGTGAGTCAAGATGATAACCCTGAAAATCAGGTCACAAAGAAGGTGAAGAGCAAGTGATCTCAATGTAAAGGTCACTATGACAGCTACAGTATCTTATTAGATACTTAGGAAAGGATCTTTGTGATGGAAAATGACAGGAGAATTTTAGGAAGCCCAAACCCAGAAGGACTCTTGAGTAGTTCAGAAATAAGAATAAGTGTTGTGCTTATCATGACTAAATTGGACACAACATTTCAGAATGCAGGGCACTTAAGGACATAATTGATGACTTAATCAAGAAAGGTCACTTAAGGGATTATATGGTGTGACCTGCAGAACAATAATCGGCACAATAATTGTACCAACAAAGTCCTGAGCAAGAGGAGGCACCCTTGGTAAGAACTATATTTACCATTCATGGTGGACCTAACATTGCAGGTATCTCAAACAAGTCGTATGAACGCTACATGTGAAAAGCAAATCATGTCCTACTCATAAGACATAGTGAATTCAAGGGTCCCGCCAAGAATGCAAGGATGATCTCACACAACATCATCTTCACAAAGGAAGATGCACAAAGGATACATTCTCCCTATAACGACGCACTGGTTAGCTGAGCCGAAATTGGTAACATTGAGGTATGAAGAATTATGATTGATACAAGTAGCTCAGTGAACATTGCGTATAAAGAATGTTTTGAATAGATGGAACTAAGCTCAGATCAACTGAAGCCTTCCTAGAGCCCTTTTATGGCTTTATAGGAGACACAATACTACCAATGGGGCAGATCAGGCTTCCTATTACTCTTGGAGACTCAAGTCACTAGGCAACCATTTTGGCAGACTTTTTGATCATCTACTATCCCTCAACATATAATGTGGTGCTAGGGTGACTTGTGATTAATGACTTGGACATGGTCACATCTACCAAGACACTTACCATTAGATTCTCGACCCTCAATGGAATTGGATGTGTGGGAGGTGACTAGCACACAACCTGATGCTACTACAAAGATGAAGTCAAGCTGGGGATAAGAAGGAGGAAAGTTAATGTGATTTCTGGTAGAGAGCCACAAGATGCTGAACATATCTGCCCATATGATCAATGAATTTGAATATTGCTTATGTAGTCTTGCAACATTGTTTTGAAATTGACAAGATCGTCGATGTTTTTCAATTTTTATGATTGTTTACTAATTTCTGGATAAATTTTCAACAGAATACCATATCAAAAAAGTGAGCTATCGCCCTTCTAATCTAGAAGCAAACACTCACACTTCTAATCTAGAAGGGGCATTCAACTTGATGTACTTACAAAAAACTGGGCATTGCATGTGACCTACTATTCGACATCACATGCAAACTACTACTTGGCACAACATGTGACCTACTATTCAGCACTGCATGTGACCTACTACTACTTGGCACCCCACACAACCTACTATCTGGCACTGCATGCGACTAACTACTTGACACCGTATGCGACCTACTATTCGGCACCATATGCGACCAACTACTTAGCACCACATGTGACCTACTATTTGGCACTGCATGTAACCTACTACTCGGCACCACATGTGACTTACTATTTGGCATTGTACTTATGCATTCATCTTGACAACAACTAAAGTCATTAGTTTGTTCAATGAGGTCGATTGACCTATTGGACATTCATTTTAACTAATGTTTATTAAGTCATGGTTTACAGGAACTAATGCATGATATCATTTGCAAACTACTGAATAAACAACTATGAAAAATTGGATGAATAAAGCAAGAATAAAGCACTAATATTATGCAAAGTTCATTAAAGATTCCCCCTAATAAGGAGAATTTACGTCTAAAAATTTAGAATCACATTTAAAGATTGTTGCAAACTATGGCCTATGAGAAAGATTGGCCTTAGAAGCTGTGCCTTGGTTTGGAGGGTCTATATGTAAGATGAACAGGTTGACCATTATTTAATCATCAGTAGTTCCCATGACCTGTGAGCTGCTTTCTCTTTGAATTAGGTCTCGAGCCTAAAAAGCTCCACCTACTAACTATGAACCCCAATCGGGAGAAGTTGCCTTCACGTCCTCCTCGAAGTGCTTAATGAACTTACGAACATTCTCGATAAAAAAGGAAAAATCCATCTCTGGATGCTTCATCCATAAGGTGAACAAGAAGCTAGTTGTGGCCTCAAACACCACCTCTTCTTTAGCTCTCATAATTAGCATGGTGGTCTCTGCCATAGCTTGTGTAACCTTTTCTTTTGCCAAAGCAACTTCATCCCTAGTCGACTCATATCTCCTCTCCATAGCCTCAGCTCGCTGTACTATCACATCTAGTTCACCCTTTACTCTTGTCAGCTCATTAACTATATTATTGAGACAAGATGTGATAGCCTCGTGATTTGCCAGCTCATGAGATAAAGCTTCCTTGGCGACTTTGGCATCTCTAGCCTTTTCCTTTAGCTTTAGCACCTTAGCAATCACAATAACCAGGTCACTCCCAAGCTTTTTCTTCCTCTCATCCCAAGCTCAAAGTGTTTTCTTCAACTTTATTATTGCCAACAAACCCTGAAAAATTAATGATCAAGTTAGAATTAAAAAGAGGTAAGAGAACCAAGTTGAAAGGACTTTACTTACCAACAGGACATGATGAGCTGCATAGCTTATCAATCCGTCCCCCAAGGATTCCTCTGATCTAATACTTTGGCCTTATTATGAGGCCCCAGGATCAACTTAATGTTCTCTTGGAGGAAGTCGAAGTACTCCCTTGTCTTTGGGCCAAGATTAGGAGGTCACTCCTCATCCGTGACCTCAGGTATCACCTTCTCTAAATGATAACAATCCTCTTCCCCTTGTCTACTCTTTGTTTTTTGGCAGAGGGAATAGATGGGGATGTAACCTCCTCGACTGCCTTAACCACCTTTAGATGCGAGATGGGAGCCAGCATTTGTGGGGATGCTACTACCATGGACGGAGAAGCTTGACTTACAATAGTAGGAGTCGATGAAGTCGTAGTAGCAGCAATAGATCGAGAAGAGTGGGAAGTTCGTGGCATTCAGAGGTTGAGTCTCAACATATTTTTTATATTCTTCAAAATTTGTTGGACCAACCTCCTTAGTTAGGCGAGCTTCAATGTCTCTAGTAAGCTTGATGTTTAAATCTAGAGCAAGCTTATGCGAATGCAGGAGATCCTTATTGAATTTGAAATTGTTGTTCAGATCATCTATAGTAACAAACTAGCTTAGCACCTTAACCTCCTCAGCCTCTAACATTAATTTCTCCTTGCCAGCTCCATCTATAAAATGAAATAGAAAGTCAACCAGAGAATAAAACATGAATTTATGCAAGTTCACACATCCTCAGCTTGTTTACTAGGAGTAAGGACAAAGCCAAAATTATGAACATGATGCAGAAGGGAATGAAATGTAAAACTAGTGGGATTTATAGTTCCTCATATTAGACTTGCCCTTAGTATCACCTTGTGGCAAGATCCTCTTAAACTCAGTTTGATGAGTTATTAGGTAGTAAATTCCATCATTTTGACCCATGCTTTTGATGTTAAACAGATAGCAAAGAACCTTGACTAATGGAGGAGGGAGATTATTCTTAAGGTATAAGAGGGTGAGGGAAGTAAGTTGAGAATATGAATTTGGTGTGGGCTGAAAGGGGGAGAGTTTTAGTTTGTTCAACAACTCTACAAGGTAAGGATGAACTGGGAACTTAAGCCTACCAATAAGACGGTGGGAGCTAATAGTGACAAATCCTGGAGGGGGATAAGCTGTGTGGTCTTCAAGAGAAGGAGCTATAATGCGGCAACCTTTAGGAAGATGGTATGTTTCAACTATGTCCCTAAGCTCATCGAGCTTGATGATCGAAGAGTAGTGCTTGAACATTGAATGGTCTAAGGACCTCTGACTCTCAGCGATTTGTTGGCCCTCAATGGGATCATATGAGCAGCAAACCTTTCAGTGACCTTGTCATTTCCAAAGGTCACTTCATCTACAAAATGCATAAGCTCCCCACTTCGAGATGGAGAGTTAGAGTCATTGGTACTCCCTACTTAGTGACCTTGATGTCTATGACATGCCTTCTACAAAGAAGAAGGAATGATTAGGTTGCTAAAAGTAGACTATACCTAAAAGTTAAAGTTAACAGGGAATGTCCTATGTAGTAGATCTTACATGCCACATATCACACACATAAAATCTAAACCATTGAAAACATAAGGGGCTCAACCAATGAACCTACTAGGTCGCTAAAACCAGAGAGATAGATAAAAAGCTAAACTTGATAATCTACAATCTCAAGATCCACAGGTATTTTATCAAACAGATGCACACCAATTTTTACAAACAATGAAAAGCATGCAAATAAACACTCTATAGAACCAATCAGAAGGGAAAATTTTCCTAGCGACTAATGAGTGCACATTGCTGAACCAAGCTACTAGATATCAGAAAATCACAAAACAAAGCATTAAGAAAAAATAGAAACATAGAACTAAGGTTGTGGTTAGAGAACTTAGTAAACCAGTGAAATGAGTCCTGAAAAAAGTACAATGAGCACGATTAATCTCTGGTAAAATTGAAATCGAAAGGTTACTTTCGCAGACTTGGTAAAGCAGAAAGGATGAAGAATGACAATGACTGGTTGAGATCTTAAAAAGTAAGTAAGAGACTGAAGCATAGGTTTTTGAAAAATAAAAAGTGAGAGGGGAAGAAGGGTTTTCCTCACCTTTTATAACTAAATCAGCCTCACTGTTAGATCAGGAGACTGATTAACTAACCTTGACTAATGGTCTAGTAAACTGTGAGCCTCTATCGTTGCTACTTTGACAGATATGAAAAAATGTGTGCATTAAATGCGAAAATGATGGCATGGGTAGGCACAAATGAAATGAAAGGATAAGAGTCCAAACAATGGCATAGCAGATTGTAGTTGATGGCTTTTACTAGCAAATTATAGCTTTTAGTCCATAGATTGCATTAAGAGTTGAGGGGCTAATGTTGTGGGTATTTTTGAAATCGCATAAATGGGTTAGTAAAAGCTCAATGGACAAGCTTGGCTAATAAGGGCCCAACTCACCCAAGATTAAGGTCATTAGATTAAGACATTAGGTTGCTAAATACAAGCTAAGGTTATTGGTCAACATAGATCAAAGCAGTTACCTCGGGTCGTTGAGAACAAGGCTCAACTTGTAAATCAAAGCACACATCCACAACCAATAGACCAAAGAAATCCATTCAGCTTCCTACTTTAATGGGAGTCTGTTATAGTCATCAACCTTTATCTATTATGTAATCCTAATTGAGTCAAGATACTTGTCGTTATAGATTTACATTCAAATTGTAACCCCCCAACCATTATAAAAAGTGATGAAATTATTGTACATGAAACAATCAATCATTAAATATAAAAGACACTTAGCAAAGAGTAATAAAAGCCATGGACATAGGGGTCAAATTGACTTTAGCCAAATTATGTTAAAAACTTCTGGTGTCTCTTTGTTCTTCCTCTTTCTCTCTCTCTCTCTCTCTCTTTCTCTTTTCACATTCAATTTCAGTTTAGGGTTCTAAACTTGGATTGACTAGATTCGACCATTAACACTTGTTAATTCACTCACCATCATAAGTGATTTTGCATTCCTTTGAACGTGACTATGAATGAGTGCATAATCAATGTCCTATGCTGTACATCAAGCCCATCCACTTCTACACACTCTTCCACCTGATGCACCATTTACATTTCTTCAAATGCAATATCTCACACATTAGCCTTTAAGTTGTTCTAGCCTCTTGCTACCTTCAAGGTTAAGTCCTTAGTAGCATTTTTTTGCTATTTTAACAAGTGTTTGCTTTACTCACAAGCCTCATCTGCTTCCAACCAACCCCATCTACATCAATTGTAGCTAGTTGATTTGCTCCCTAGCACCAATCGAGCTCTCATATTAGATGTCATA
>JANHAO010024464.1:0-11616 GCA_026873985.1 Saraca asoca
ACACTTTTCAATTTAGTCCTTTTTCATTTTTAACTTTTATTTTCAATTTTCCTTTTTATTTTCTTATTTTTCCGGGTATTACAATCAATGCCCTATTTATAAGAATCACAAGTAATTTTTTTCGATAATCACTCCTGAAAACTAGCTCCCACAATAATGGGCACGTGCCCCAAAAGGATAAAACTAAAAAAAAAAATTGAAAAACAAAATAACCAAGAAGTGGTGAGATAATTGCCAAATAATTGTCTCCCATGTTTTTAGCATGTGTTTACCTTGACCTTATCTACTAACTGCTCAGTTGTTATCTTTTCCCCAATATATTTTGACTTAAAGTGCACGGTTGACTTGCCTGGGCCATTTTTGCAAAAAAAGTGGCTAATAAAGACCCTCTATATAATACCTTAAAAAATTTGGTGGACTAAAATGAAAACTTTTAAATTTTTGTTGGGGCCAATGTCTGAATTTTCCTTTTCCTGGTGGACTGCAGTGAATTTATTGGAGTTTGTTAGGGCTAAATTATAATTTTCCCCATTTGTTTTTTATTTAAATAAGCGTTACCCTTTCCCCCAGTACATTCATTTTCTTCATAAAACTCTAGCATCACCGACCTTCCTCTGCTCCATCTTTGTTTTCCTCACGGGCTACTATTGCTCCTTTTTCTTTTCCTTTCTTCTCTTCTTTCCTGACTATGCATCTGCTTAACCTTCATTCGCTAATGCTTGTCTTCGACTAGTTGTTGCCTTCTGTCTGATATGCTGTAGCTCTATTCTCGGTTTGCTCCAACTGGCATTGATCTGTTCCATCCGACGAGTTTCACATTGGACTATTTTGCAATACAAGTTACCGTGCGATTGCTCCATTACCGAGCTGCAGTTGTGCAGCACAATTCAACCCTCACTATTCATCCATGTTTCGAGCTTGCTTCCTAGTGAGAGCTTTGGCTTACTTCTGCATTAGCTTCAATCAGAATCTTAGAGTTCTACCGGAGTGCTAACAATGGTGCGTGCTAGTCCAGCTGCATTAGTAAAGTGAGCTGCCCTTCGGCTAAAGTGTTTCTACATCATAGTCTAGCACCGATTAACTCCATCAATTACTGACGTCCTTATGCTCAGCTAACCTCACGATCATGATGGTCTTGCATGAGCCAAAGTACTACTATGTTGTCTGGGGAAAGCCAAGGTATTGTTGTGTTTCTCTACTGCTAGGTTGAGCGTTACAGGCATTATGGGTGTTGATTGACCGGGTTAAGCCAAAGTCGTGAAGGTGGATGATCAGAGTTGCAGTTGTCGTGAGCAGTTGGGTTCTGCTGTTTGGTTGTAAGCCTTGCCATTGACTATCTATTTCAATAGCCATTACCAGCTTGTGGCTTTACTATGGGTGTTACTGTCAGTTGATGATCCAACCCTTTTGATCATGTGACTAAAGTGATGGAATGATCTAATCAGCTCGCTAGAAAAGTTACCTCTTCTGATCCATTTGTACACCACCAAGCTGTTGGCTGCTTCTTGCTACTTGGTAATTAGATTTTGTTAGGAGCTAAATAATTAGAGCCCTTCTTCCCTGGCTCTATTCACCCCATGTGTGGAGTGGGTTGCAAGATATCCAAGTGAAAGATTTTAACACAAGTGGGATGAAACAAATATAGAGGACAGCTCAGGCATGAGACTTGAGTGTAACTACTAGATGTATACTTCTTACAGTTTGGAAGCTAAAAGAAAAGTAAGTATAAAATGGAATGACATATAGAAGTAATGAAGAATGGTCCAGTGTGCACTGTAGTACTTGAAAAGAAAGGCTAAAGCATTGCTGTGTTATTACCCTGCATGGGCCGAATATTTTGGCTGGGTCCACCTAAAGTAATTAGGCTGTTTGGAGACAATCTTTGGTAGCTCATAAGTCACTTTCAAGGATTTCATACTTAGGATTAGAATAGGATGTGCTAGATTGGACTTAAAGAAGAAAATTATGAGTTACTGAAATTTTGGGGTAAGAGGACAACTTCATAATTGGAATTAGTGAGCAAATGACTTCTTTTATCCTTATAAGGTGAGTGGACAATCCTCCTCACTTAATAATTTCATGTGTAAACATAAAATAAATTTATTATATGAAATGTTAGAAATCCTTTTAAATAATGAGATTTTCCTGTATGTTGAAGTGGTTTCGAAAGTATATTTATATGTTGTATATGTACATGAAATGGTTTGCTATACTAAAATTATACATTTTCATCTTGCTTTATATTATTGAAATTGATGATACTACTTTTCCATATGATAAATGGATATGGAAATGCATAACAGATTTATATATATTTGGAAAAATGTTGCTTACCTGAATAATGAATTTTATGCTATGTGATATATTTAAAATGTTGATTTAAGATACTGGATCCTTTGGTAATTCCCTAGTAACCCTTAAGTACACTTGTAATTAGTATATTTGTTGGAGGAATAAGGTTGGGGAGATGCATGTGGGGCAATAAGGTAGGACAGAGACAAATGCTATATCAATATGATATTGTTAAGCTAGTTGCCAGTAGGAAATTGTTCCTTGGATCCTAATAGTTATTATTGAATATTATAATTTCAATTACTTAATCTTTTTCCTAACAGATGAAAGTTTTCAAGTTTACTTTAAGATAATGGCTGTTAAACTGGTTAGCATATCTTTATGGCTATATATATCTATATTTATATATATATATATTTTAGCATGATTTTTAAATGGGGTTTTGGATGATCATGGGATTGTTTACTTACTGAGTTTCTATGAAACTTACCCCTTTCCTTTCCATGTTTTTTTAGAATCCTAAGATTCTTTTACAACCCCTCCATGTTACACTGTTACGAGATCTGCTCGTTGATCGAGTATGTTATTCCTACGAAGATTAAAGGTATATGAATGGTGGAAACCAATGGTAGTTGGTAGGATTGTACATGCATATATTGTGTATGACTACTGGATGTCCAGTAGGATATAGATTATATAGTCTAGGCCACTGTATTTTATTTATGTTGTTATACAGGCTGTAATGGGCATGTAGCTCATTTATTTTTGAGTAAGCCTTAAGGCCAAATGTCTGAAAAACAGAGAAAATTCTACTAGTTTTTTATTAGAATTTAATATATAAATATTTTATAGTAGATTGATAAATAGTGAGTCGATGGTATGTTACTCTCATTGTAAAGGTTATAGGGGATTTCCTAATGGAGGGGATTCCTGATGGTGACCTCTTACGCTGGTCACGTTCTATGGATCGAGGCATGACACTCTAGTTTAGTTCGATTGCTTGATTTCAAGCTAAAATTTTAATGCATCTAGAAATTTTAAATTGAAATTTGATTGAACTAAATTATGCATCTATAACGTCAACTTAAATGCTTAACTGCATAACCTTCTGATCAACCTATGATCCTTGAGTTGCTTGATGGCATGTGGAACTTCTCTTTAACAATTTTGCATTATCTTTAATGAAAAACAACAGTAGCTAAACCTCCAAATAATCAAAGTTATTGTTTGCACCTTTTTTAGGCCCCAAAAAGAAACCATCCCTTACCTTTTCTTTTAAGGAATATGTACAAGTTCTAGAGCTTAGTTTGACTCATACTTACTCAGATTACTCTAGATTTTTTCCACATTCATTCTTGTGTGCTTATTTTCCTCCGTTTAGTCTTCACTTGTCGTCAGAATATGGCCACTGCTTCAAGCTCTTCTTTTCAAGTATTTGAAGCCATCAAAGTTCTAGATCCCAGTTCAAAAACACTATTTATTCTCCAATTTAAGGTATTCATACCTTCCACTGAGTTTGATGTTGGTTAAAATGAACTGCTTGTTTTCTATCTAGGTCAATAGAAAACCAAACCTGGATTTCTTGTTTTTGGAAAAACCCTTGTTATTATCTAGGTTTGGTCCTGTTATCCCATGGGTCTTTAAGAATATTAAGGTTTTTAGGAATGCCCCAAGTCTTTCTCTAGCATATTTAAATTGGTTAGATAAAGTCCAATTAGAGAAAGAACTTCTAGAAAAATATAGGCATCTTCAATACAATCTAGTTATCTAGGTTTTCTTTAAAATGTCTTCATCTAGTAATAGGGCTTGTCCTATATTTCTAGTCACCTTCCACCAATAGTCTCCAAGGTCCTTATGGCACGATAGGTCCTTATTTCTTTGTTGTTATGGTCATCATTGGTCTGAGATTGCATGGTGAAACTATTTTGGCCTCACTTTCTCCATCGACCAAAAAATTTTGACAACTTGTGCTTGTTTCTATTAGGAATTCCACTTACTCAACATGCTTATCGACATTTCAAGAATCTTTGGACTTTTCGATTTCTAATAGTGAGAATATCATTTTTTTTACTTTATTAGCTCTGTAAGCATATTTTTTGCTTGTTCTCATGAAAACTGTCTTTTCTATCTTGCCTTTAGTGGTTTTGCTTTACGAAGGTTGATAGTTAACATTAGGGCCTTTTATGTTGGCTCATCTCTTTGAAAATATCAACTTGGCCATAGAATAGCTTAAGGATTACCATTTTATTTCCAAATTAGGCAGTCCTTTTTAGGTTTTTCAATTATGGTTAACTATGACCTTGCAAGATAATTTTCATTTTTTGAAAGATTTTGACTCTGTTGATGGTGGATTTCGTTTACACTAAATCTAGCTAACCAAAGGGATTCTTATGGGCCTAAGCTACAATCCGGTTGTGTAAATGTAAGTGAATGTATCAAATAACAGGAAACAGACAACAAACAAAAGGAACATAGTAGGTTTTAACGTGGTTTGGCCAAAGTCAGACAGTACTGGTCCATATATCCACGATAGTGTTGTATTGCTTATGGAAGAATCTTAGTAGAGTTTTAGTACAATATTCTTAGCTCTATCTATAGAGAGCTCCTTCCCTTATTTATAAAAGGGAGGAGGTTATAAGTGTAATTACATAGTTTGTATTTTTGTTACATCAAATAATAAATGTAAATGACAAGTATAGCTCCTTCAAATTGGCTTCTGTAGTCTGCTGATTGATTGTTGGAGTTACTTTCCACAGGTGGGCCTATGGTGATGCTTTTTACAGGCTGGTCCCACACACTAAATCTGAGAGGATCATTACTTCAGGGCTTTCCTCAATGAGCTATTTGTTGAGTGGCATGCAATATCTGCAGGATGGGATTCTCGGCTACTACTGGCCTTCAGTTAGTGAAAACAATCTTTGTGAGCTCGCATCACCAAAGCTTGCATATAGTGAGTTGTCGGCTATGTGAGCTGGGTCTTTTCCTTTAGCGAGTTGGCTGCTATGCGAGCTGGGTCTTTTGTCCTGTTCTATGTCTGCATGGACAGTGGTCTAGCGAGCTTAACTCTTTTCTCATTCAGACTTGATCTGTTGCCAGTCTTTTGCCAGCCTACTTCATAGAATTAGAGAACGCACATAACATAAGCCGCCCAACTCTTAACTCGCTATGCAGGCTGGAAGTTAAATAGTTTCACTAGCAAAGGGTCTCTTATATGGATTATTGTGTAGTCAAAGTCTTCGATCAGCCTATCATTTCATCTAATCTAGGTCATACCTCACGGTATACGTGTCTCACTGTCACAGATGAGTTTGCCTCATTCTCTTTCAAGGTAATTAATGAAAGTGGTTGGGAGCTATTTTCTGAACTCTTTGGTGAGAGCAAACTGCACTTATTTAAGAAGGAAGAAGTCTTCCTTCCTTCTTCAGAGATCAGATAGGAACCTCATATGAACCCCCTATTCTTCTGATGATTTACTTTTTCGGTGAGGTGTGCATGGTCTACTATATAAGAAGCCTTTTGGGCAATTTTGCTTCTTCTAAAATGAGGGAAGATCTTTCATAGATCTTGGATTATTTCCTCATGATGATGCCCTGGGGTTAAACCTTTCTAACTACCTTAGCCTATTTTCTCTGAATTTTCTATACTGGGTAGAGAGTTGGAAAGGAGTTCTGAACTAAGGAGGGTGACAAGGGAAAAAGTTGAAGAACAAGCATGCTCGTCGGCCCTTTTGTTAATCAAGGCATTTTTCCAGAGCTCCAATTTTTCTTCCAAAATATAATGGTTGTAGGCTTCTTCTTATTTGTATTTTGAATCTTGTTATGTAAATTCATCTTGTTGAGGCTTTTTAATGAATGAATTTCTTCTTGTGTTTCTTGTATACTGTGTTTCAAATGTTCTGCATAATAATACGAACTTCATTGGATCATAGTAAAATGAAACATTCAAGTGATCAATTGGTCATACTGCCTAAACAATGAATCCTGGCTTCAGAGTGCCTTAAGCGATAACTAGTATATAGGTAGATCGCATGAGAGCTGCGCTTAATAGAAAATCACACGCAAGTTATGAATGATAGGTCGCATAAGAGCTATGCTTTATAGAAAATCGCATGCAAGCTACGAATGATAGGTCGCATGAGAGTTGTGAGCATCAAGTCGCATGATAGTTGTGCCTTAGCAACCTTTGTTGCTAAAATAAGAAAGTCGGTGATCTTGTGCCCAAATAAGTTAGTTGGTGATCTTGTACTAGGGATAAGGATAGGTTATCTCCAGTGGAATCTTCTACTGAAAAATTTATTCAAAGGTTAGCACAGAAATTCGAAATACTACTACTATTAATTTCAAAATTATGTCACAAAATTCAATAAATAATCCTCATTGTGGGGGCCTGCTTTTGCTTAAGACCTCGCTGAGACTGCCCAAACCATTGCTCGAAAGGCTGCATAACATAGTCCCGCAAATGACTTCTCTTGATGAGGTTTTCGATGGCATCCTTAAGTGCCCAACATTTTGAGGTGGTATGCCCGAACTCATTGTGAAAGGCACAAAACCTTCCTTGGTTATTCCTAGACTTAGTGGGAGTTTTTAAAGGTTGAGGCTTCCTGAAGTCCTCTCTATCCTTTTCCATTGCAAAGATCTTATCTTGAGTCTCTGTCAAAATGCTATAGCTATCATGGCAACCTAGATGCTGAGGTTGTTCAGTTCAGGCTTTCTTGGTGCTCTAGAAATTGGAGTTATCTTTCCTATCTCTACAAGTGCTCCTTTTTCTATTTTGATCCAAGTTGCCAGCTTCAGATTTCTTCAAATTGAAGGTTTCCTCCCACCTAATTTGCTTGGCGGCTCATTCGTAAAACTTGCCCAAATTGTTGACTGAAGACTTGTAAATATTCTTGTACAACTTCCTATCTTTGTGAAGTCCCGCAGAGATGGCTATCAGAACATATTCGTCCGAAGGACTATCTGCGTTGTTAACCTCATGTCTAAACCGGGTGATGTAGTCTTTTAGTGACTCATCTTTGCATTGGAAGATCGTGGCGAGATGACAAGGTGGCGTGAGCTGTCTCTTCAATGCTTGGTACTGTCTATGAACTTCCTTTGGCACTCCTCCTAACTGCCAATGCTATGAGCTGGGAGGCTTCTAAACCACATCTGAGGCAAGCCCCCAAGCGTAGCTCGAAAGACATGGCATTTCACAAAAGGTGTGACTGTTTGGAGATCCATCTAGACATTGAATGCATCCAGGTACTTATATAGATCATTGTCTCCATCATACAATAGAATCGAGGGGACTTTGAGCTTGAGCGGAGGGAGTATGTTTCAATCAGGACAGAGAATGGCGACTCCTCCTTGTAACGACTTCGACCACTCGAAGCCCAAACATGTTCCTCCAATAGCTTCATCCTTTGCAACAACTCTTCCATCAATGGAACTCGTACCTTGAATCTATCATGCCGTGATCCATGGAACATGACCTTTGCAGAAGGTCACCATCAGGAATCCCTTTCCATCAGGAAATCCCCTACAAGCCTTATAATGCAATTAACATACTAATGACTCACTATTTCGTCAATCCATGACAAAATATTTAAATATTAAATTCTAACAAAAATTTGATAGAGTTTCCTCTGTCTTTTGGACACCTAGCCATAAGGCCTATATAACAGCACAAGGGCTATACGCCCACCACAACCTGAATAACAACATAATAATATACAGTGGCCCAGACTATATAATTTAGATCTAACTAGGCATCCAGTAATCACACACAATACATGCATATACAATCCTATCAACTGCTATTGATTTCCATCATTCATATACCTTTAATCCCCACAGGAATAATCCACTCAATCCAAGAGCAGATCCCGTATCAATATTAGATGAAGGAACAATAAGGGAACCCGAGCTCTGAAAAACATGAAAAAGAAGGAGTGAGTTTCATTGAAACTCAATGAGCAAACAATCCCATAATCACCCTAAAATTCCATTTAAAAATCATGCTCGGAAGTATATAGATATATAAAACATAGCCGTGAAGATATGCTTACCTATTTTGTAGCCATAATCTCAATATACATATAAAAACTATAATCCGATATGAAAATCAAGTAATTGAAAATATGATATTTGATAAAATGAAATAAATAACTATGATCTCAAAATAGTAAGATATTTGTAATAACTATTTTATCCATTTACCATTAGGATCCAAAAAGTAATTTCCTACAGGCAACCAGCTTAACAATATCATATCAAATGTAGCACATATCTTCGTCCTACCTTATTGCACCATACATATCTCCCCAACCTTATTCCTCTAGCAAACATACTAGCCACAAGTACACTTGAGGGTTCCTAAGGAATTACCAATGTATCCAGAATTTCAAATCAACATTTTAAATATATCGTATAATACAAAATTCATTATTTAGGTGAGCAACATTTATTAAAACATACATGAACTTGTTAATGCCTTTCCATATCCATCTATCATATAAAAAAGTAATATAATTAATTTCAATAATATAAAGCAAAATAGAAATGCATAATCTTTATCACGGCAAATCATTTCATGTTCACAAGCAACATAAAAATATACTTCTGAAATCACTTTCTTATATGTAAAGAAAATTCATTATTTAAAAAGGATTAATAAGATTTCATATAATAAAATTATTTCCTATTTACAAATGGGATCATGAAGTAAGGAGGATTGTCCATTCACCTTAGAAAATTCTTAGAAAATTAAGTCAACTAAAGCTCTAAAAATCTGTCATTTGTGTGCTTGATTCTTCCTTGGAAGCTGCTCTAAAGCAAGACAATACAAAACAACAAGAATATTTCAAATTTCTCATAGCTAGCATAATAAGGGTTTCAAGGGAAATTTCTTGGAAACTAACTATAAGGTTACTATAAAATAAATCTTTTGTTCTAAGATTACTCATCGAAGTCTGAAGTACTGGTGACTAGCTCGGCTCACGCCGAAACGTCACTGGTGAGCCAGTTAGGGGTATTGATCAAACACCACTAAAACAGAAAGGGAAGGTTCCATTGGTTGAATGGCACAAAGGAAGATGCTGAAGAGGAAGCTCATCAGCCGGATGTGTCAAACAGCAAAGATGGGGAGATGACAACGTGATCGGAGCAGCGGACTAAGGATGTCGATGCAAGGAGAGCTCTAAGAAAAAAGGAGGACTGAATGACAAAGAGAAAGTTTCACCAGAAAAGGAGGGAGACGACCAGAATCTCACCAGAACTGTCGAAGACGATGGCCGAAGAAGAAAGAGACCAAGCGTGATCACTGAAGAGCAGAGGGAAGATAAAGCTTTGGGAATTTGAAGAAGGAACCGAGGTGGGAAAATATATACATAAGGCCAAATGGGAACATTTGCACTTTGACTCTAAAACTTTCCACCGACTTCAAATAGGTCCTTCTAGAAATTACAATCTGGCCCCAGCAAATTTTTAATCTCTGCAATTTAGTCCTTAGCCACTTTTACTTACTTTTTTTCTGAGGTATTACAGGATCACTAGCTGAAGATTGTTGATTCCTTTGGTTTTCCTAGTCGTGAAGGCAGCGACCTGGGACATGTTCCTGATTGGCTTTGATTGAATTTTCAACTTATTGCTATTGGAGAACATATCCAGGTGTAACAATCTCGGTCTGCCTCTACACACCCTGAATTTGTGCCAACATTTGAAATGCCTCGGCCATTTTTCTCACTGAGCCCTCTAGTGCTTCCTGGCATTAGTGCCATATTTGCATTTCATTAGCTTCAAGAGCAATAATAGAAGGTTGGCAATGAGCCGAAAGGGGGCAAACCATTAGCAACTTGAGCAGTAGAAGAATTTGTCATATGACCCTCAAGCTAGTTGACAACAATATCTAACTTTTTGATGACCTTTCCTCTAGCCATTACCGTTGAACAAAATTAACCACAAAAAAATAGAGAAACAACTAAAGAACAGATGAGTCCCACCAAGCGTGCCAAAAAGTTAACGGTAGATTTTGGTTATGCTAAATCCAGCTAACCAAAGGGATTCTTATAGACCCAAGCTACAATCCGGTTGTGTGAATGTAGCAAATAATAGGAAACAGATGATAAACAAAAAGAACACGATAGGTTTTAATATGGTTCAGCCAAAGTCAGATGATATCGGCCCCTATATCCACAGTAGTGTTGTATTGCTTATGAAGGAATCTTAACAGAGTTTTGGTACAGTATTCTTAGCTCTATCTACAAGGAGCTCATTTCCCTTATTTATAGAAGGGAGGATGTTACAAGTGTAATTACATAGTTTGTATTTCTATTACATTAAATAATAAATGTAAATAACAAGTATAGCTCCCACAAATTGGCTTCTGTAGTTTGTCAATTGACTGCTAGAGTTACTTTCTGTAGGTAGGCTCATGGTGATGCTTCTTGTAGGCTGGTCCCAAGCACTGAATGTAAAAGGATCGCTACTGCAGGGCTTTCCTTAATGAGCTCTTTGCTAAGTGGAATTCAATATCTACAGTATGGGATTCTCAGCTACTGCTGGCCTTTAATCAGCGAGAACAATCTTCGCAAGCTTGCCTTTAGCAATGTGACCTCACATATAGCGAGTTGTTAACTATGTAAGCTAGGCTTTTTCCCTTAGTGATTTAAGTCTTTTATCTTGCTCTATGTCTGCATGGACAATGGTCTAGCGAGCTTAGCTCTTTTCTCATTTGGACTTGGTCTATTGCCGGTCCTTTGCCAACCCACTTCGCAGAACTAGAGAACGCACATAACAAACTCAAAATATAAAAATTTGTCATATGGTTCTAAGTTTCTTCATACTTCCTTGGTCGAGGCACTAAAGTCTAAAACACCAAGGGAATTGTTTGACCATTTTTTTTGTATTTTTTATTCCTTTGACATGGACTACCCTTCTTAGTATTTATTTATGTTTTCCTTATAGTCTCACTGTCACATCCTAACCTATGGAATGTGACCAGCATAGGAAGTCACCGATAAAGCCTTCCTACAAGCCTAACCATGCATTTAATATCTAAAAACCATGATAATTGACAAACAAGTCTAAAAACATGCATAATAATTCTACCAAAAATCCGACAGAGTTTCTTCTATTTTTCGGACACCTGGCCACATGGCCCACATAACAATCAGGAAGGGCTACTTGCCCATCAAACCTGTATAATACCATAATTATATTCAGTGGCCCAGACTAACCATACATCCTACTGAGCATCCAGACAACACATATAATATATGCATCTGCAATCCTATCCAACTACCATATCACATCACCATTTATACCTTTCAATCTCCGCGGAAGGTGG
>JANHAO010024465.1:0-11621 GCA_026873985.1 Saraca asoca
AATCAACCTTTAATATCCAAATCCACAGAATGTTTAGTCATAGATGCAATAGGATCCAATCAAATTGGCCTAGGGCACCCATCTACACTAATAGTACATTGTCAATATATAATCCGAACTGAAGCTCCTTGCTCTTGACTGGGGTTTTGTTAAGGATGAGATCGCTACTCTGTAGGTCACACCACATACCCTTACAAATGCCATCTTTTGATGAGGTCCTCTATCGCATCCCTTAATGCCCAACACCTTGAGGTGTTATGTTCGACCTCGTTGTGGTAGGCACAAAATTTATCTCTATTGCTTCTGAATTTGCTAGGTGTCCACAGAAACTTGGGCTTCCTAGAGTCTTCTCTATCTCGCTCCGCTAGGAATATCCTATCCTAAGTGTTAGATAGGATACTATAACTTTCATAATAACCTTGATATCGAGGCCGCTCATCGCTGCTCCTCTTGACAACCTGAAGGCTAGAGTTATCCTACCTTTCTTTGTGATTGTGCCTCTTTTTATTTTGATCTAAGCTGCTCAAATTAGGCCTCTTCGAGCGAAAGTTTCATCCCATCTAGCTTGTCTCACAGCTCACTCGTAAAAGTCCCCAAGATCCTTTACCGGTCACTTGTAAATGCTTTTGTATAGCTTTCCATCCTTGCAGAGTCCCGCAGAGATTGTTGCCAAAATAGTTTCCTCTGAAGGATTCTCTACATTATTGATCTCGTGTTTGAACTGAGAGATGTAGTCCTTCAACGACTCATCTTTTCATTGGAAGATCATAGCGAGGTGGCAAGGTGGAGTGAGCTGTCTTTTCAATGCTCAATACTGGTCAATGAATTTCTTCTGACATTTATCCCAGCTACCCATGTTGTGAGCTGGAAGACTTCTAAACCACGTCAAAGGTGAGCCCCCAATGTTGTTGGGAATACCTAGCATTTTACAAGAGGGTTAACTGTCATGGGATCCATCTAACATTCATGGGCGCGACAACTTCAGCTTGCTTCTGCACACCCTATGCTAGCATTGTGACTGCTCTAGCTAGTTTTCCCATCATATTTTCTAGTCTTTCCTGATGTTGGAATCAAATCTGCATTCCATCAGTGCCATTGGCAATGGCAACTGGATGAACAAAACTAGTTGGGGGCAAGCCAGCGGTTGCACCGATGAGGGAGTAATGGAGGAGTCTGTTGTCGACACATGACCTTCTGGAGGATTAGACAACACGTTCGAAGCTCTGATAGCTCTTCCCTTGGCCATTGTAATGACTTCATAAAAGATTGAATAGAAGACAAAGGACCAACCAGTACACAGAAGGGTCCCACCGGGTGTGCCAAAATGTTGATGGTGGATTTTGGTTTGATCCAAATCTGACTAATAGAGGGGGTTCTTTAGGGACCTAAGCTATTTCCCAATTGTTGAGGAAATAAAGAGGTACCGAATGGAAAGAGAAAAGGGAAGAGGAGAAATATACATAGGGCTTAGCGTGGTTCAGCCAAATCCAGGCGGCACCGGACCTTACGTCCACGGGGGTATTTTATTAGTTTGAAGGAATGTTTATACAGTTTCTTTATGGCTTTTGGCAGAGTTTCTACTAATATTCTCTCTCACTTCCTCTCTCTTCCTCTTGCAATGACCCTAGCACCCATTTATAGAAGCATGGATGGGTACAAATGGAACTAAATTAACTATGCATTTGTTACATTAAAAATTAAATGTACAAGACTGCATAGGATACTATAAATTGGCTTTTGTAGATCGTTTACTGCAGATGGGACCCGACGGCCGTGCCTGCAGAGTGATGGTGCAATTTGTATATCATCTTTATGTTTTTCCCCAATGGGCTTTCGGTTGAGTGAAGCTCCGTCCTAGTGAGCTTGAGCTCATTCATTGAGGATGCCATTAGCTTGTGACTTTGGGCTGGTTCGGTTAGCGAGTTCTGGCTTTTAGCGAACTGAATTTTCTTCTACGAGCTGTGGCCTCTCACACAGCGAGCTCGTTCCTTTCAATAGACTCAGCTCCCTCTGGGCCTTTGCCAGCCCGCTTCTCAGTAGTGAATTCTACTAGTAACAATATTTGATCAAAAGGATTTTTTTTTGTTAAAAAAAGAAAAAACTATTACTTTAATCAGTAGGCTTTGTTATTCAACATTTATTTTTGTAGAACTATTTTAGTAAGGTGGAATATCTTATCCTATACTGGTACTTAGCAACAAATTTACAATGAGCATTGAATCAGAAATCTCACCTAAGATTTTAAAATTTTAAAGTGAGTGTATATTATGGCACATAGCATCTATATAAATAAAAATTTATCATTTTCATTTCATAACCATTATTGGAAACAAAACTAGAAATTTAGAGTTTAGACCTTTAGGTAGCCATATGTTCAGGCCAAATTAGCTACAAACCATATTTGTATTTTTTTTTCAACTTCTTATAATAAATTAAAAGAAAAAGAAACAAGAACTTTAGTAATATGCAAGTAACATAGAATTTTAAATAATTTTCTTATAATAGTAGGAAAATCCTTTATAGATTATATCTTATACTTTCATAAAATTCATAGTAAATTAGAGTAAGGTAGAAAAAGACTTTGACAATGCTCACATTGTATCAAAATTAAACACTTAGATTTAAGATTGAAATTCCAAACAACTCACGATAAATAAATAAATAAATAAATAATGGACAAAAGCTCCAAATCATACATATGAAATAGGAAAAGTAAATAATTTTAGTAAAACATTAAGATCTCTTATTGAATCCTTGTAGATAACCTTACCTATCAATAATGCTTCACAATCAATCACTACCACTCACCTTATCCCTCCAACAATTGTTCTCCCCTTATTCTTCCATCAGTTTCATTTCTCATCATAAGTGCACTTATGGGTTTTCCAATAGAATTCTCCAAGGGTCCCATTCTTTTTTCCATTACATAAAGAAATATAAATCACTTTTATCAATGCACATATCCAATAGTTAGTAATTTTGTTTTTTGTTTTTTTTTTTAACATAGAAGAGTTCCAAATGCCAATTCATAAAACAAATGATCAAAATATCAACTCATAAAGTTCTAACATCTATACATAAAATTTAGAGCTCAAAAGGTCAAATTCATGATGATACATGCATCAATTCATAAAAACAAGTGTTCAAAATATCAATTTATGAAGTGTGGAATCAACATTTAATATATATAGAATTATCATTTGATATTGAATATAATTTTTACTTTCAATAAAAAATATTTAATAATTCCTAATATGTTTATAATAGTGATTTGGTTCAAAGTTTGAATTTCAAAATAAAGAATAAAATAACTTTTGTATAATACATGTATAAAAAAAGTGAAAATTGTTCATTCATAAACTCTAAACTCATGAAGCTTAGTTTTAAGACTTTTCGGCTTGATATTTCCTAGGTCTTGCACTCTTCTATCCGATTCCAAGAGTGAAGTCACCAATCTATGGTTCCAAAGAGTTTTTTTCAACCCAGTTATAGAAAATTTAGGTTTTGTCATTCCAATGAAATAATAGTTAACTAAAGTTTAGTTTGAATAAAAAATTCCTTTCAACTAAACATAGAATTGGCTTGGTAGATTCGGCCTTGCTATGGCCTTTATTGTCAGAAATTACTATAAAGCCTCAAACTTGCTTATGGCCAATAAGACATTAATATAATTTCAAAGCTACCCTAAGAACAACCCTAGTACTTTATTAAACTTCCCTAACAAACTTTCCTCAAGGATCCAATTCCATTCTTCACATCAAGTATAATAAGGCCAACACAAACATTTCAGATTACAAAGCATTCTGCCACATTTCAAAAGACAATTCCACCCTACACAAATGCCATCCACCCATATGCAATCTAGTCCACAATCGCACAGAAACATAAAAATAATAAAAACAATTTCTAATCATCCATCATAATCACTCAAATAGTTTTTTTTTCCCAAATTTCACTCCAAAGATTTGCTAGAGCACAAAAGAGTCTACCTAAATAGAAGGCAACATGTAATTAAGTTTCAACAAACCTACATCAACCCCTATCATAAACTAATTCTAAAATTTCTTTGATCCATTGACAATTTATTCAATTCTATCCTTTAAAAATCATCTAACATTATCTAACTATCATTCCAACTATTAAAGTCCCTTAATTTAGCCAATTAAGCTTGAAATTCTTACCTTAGACTTTTAATTAATTAATGAAAAATTGTTGTTGCAATAGTTATTTCAACTAGAATTCTACATGGCCACCATTACACTCAAGAACAAATTAGCACTATTAATCACAATAGCCTAAGATTTTGCATATACAATTAGGAAAAAATTCAACAAAGATGTTCTTACTCAAACCTAAAGTCACAATTTGAAGCTCAAAATGAGAGCTGACTGGAAGCTGGTCATCAGCCAGCTGTTATGCTTCAACAGGGTACCTAACTGATGTCACCAAACTCCTTCAATCCCTATGTGTGAGTGCATTAAGTGAAGAAGTATGGTAGTGAATGAAGTCACACAATAGAAAAAGATGTTTGGCCAGCTGAGTTGGCAAAAGGAGCTTTGAACTTAGCTCTAATGGCACCACTGCTTGGGGTTCCTTGTATAAGAGAACATGAGACAGAGGAGGGAGTTTTAATTGTGTAAAATAGAAAGAATTTATTTAACTCAAGTTAATATACATAAATCATTTCTATTAATTATACATAGTTCCTTTGACTTCTTTTTTATCACTAAATAAATACCTTGAATAACACCCACTAAGTGCCTAAATTAATCAAAACCTTGAATTTATTACATTTAATCTAAAAAAGGAAATGAAACTCTTTGATTAAACCTAGTTTAACTTAATAAATACAATAAACCTACTTAGATCAAGCAATTAAAGCTTATGTATACATATTACAAATTAATTAATCAAGGTAATAGTAGCTAGGCATAATTACACTTCAATAATTTAAAAAAAAACCATTTAAATAAAGTTTCCAAATTATAAATCATATCATATTGTAAACAAAGTATTCATTTAATAGTTAATATTCATTTAATAGTTAATTTAAAGGTTGCTTTATGTATCAAGTCTATCATAGTTAGCTAAGCATCCATGTATTATGTCAAACTAACTCTAGTTAATTTATCTAAAATAAAATAAATAATAATTCACGTATCAAACAAAATTCTTTAAAGGCACTTTCTATATTTCAAAATTTCTACTTAAATTGAATATTATACCATTTATTAAAACTTTGAATTTACATTTAATCATCTAATAAATTAAATATGCTTTAAGTGATCAAAGATAAAAATGACTGGTCTCTTTGTATGGAAGCGATTCAAAAAACTTTGGGATTGTACAGAATCTCCCCCTTGGCAGAATTCGTCCTCAAATTCTACCAATGTTTTGGTGGGAGAAACAAAGGAAGTTACTTGGGATAAAGAACACCTTAGATATGAGTGGCATTTGGAATTAAATGTTCAGTTCACATGATTGTGCTATACAAAAAGTTCAACTATGTTGCTAACATGAATCACATCTACATTCCTTCCCTCACTACATGGATACTGCCCCATATACCATTTCCAATTATTCATTTATTGAATAACCATCTCCTTTTAGTCTTCTTACAGTTCTAATTATAGAAACTAACAACTACTGCACTGACTTGAGTCTCATTAATAACTTCACTATAATCATATCTTTACATTATGCTAATATTGGATAGTCCTTTGATCATTTTCTAAGACTTGTGATAAGTTCTATTAGGCCCTAGCTGTATACACCTGACATTTCTCCTGTGGAATGCATGAACCCCATCCTCTCTTCATTATTGGTTTCTATACTACCTCATTGAATATAATTATTGTCAAAAAGGGGTTTACAATATATACTATTAATTTGAACTCCAAATTAACATAATTTGAGTACTATGTCTAAAAAACCTTTTGAACTTAAATCTTACCATTAAATGAACTAGAACTATTATTTAATAAATGGCAAGGCAATAAGTTTTAAAATACTTATAGATTCCTGATACTTCAAAATTGTCAATGAATCAAAATTTTAAAATAATTTCCAATATGGTTGATAGATCCAGTTATTGTTTCTATGATGAAAATAGAATATCCTTCAAAAATATAAAATCCATATTTTTCATAGTTATAATAAGTAAACTATTAATTGAACAAATGAATTAATTAGAACTACCAAAACTTCAAGGTAATTATAAATACTTAGTATTTAAATTGGTGGCTTAAATACATTTCAATGAAAGCGAAGTTTAATTTAATAGAACACAAAACAAGTAGGTGTAAATTACAACTTCAAAATCACAAGAATTGAAATACATTTAATAATATTCAGAGAAATTTCTTTTAAGTCATTTATTACAAAAGAATTTTTGTGCTCATCTTTTAAATAAAAATAAAAATTTATAGAATAAAAGTTGTCATAGAATACTTAAACAATCACTTGACTACCTAAACTATCTAAAAGTTATGTTGTCCTACATTGATTCTAAAAACCATTTTCACAATTATACTGCACATTCTCAATCATTGCTTATACTGAATTCTCTATTTCCCATGCAAAATTAAACAAATGTTCCTATAACTCATTGCCCTTTACTCATTTGATAATACAAACAGGCGATTTAATCTCTTATCCCCATTTCTTCTTTAAACTCTAGATTGTCGAAAATCTATATAGATTTGTTAACTCTAAAAGGGAAGGGCTCACATAACTACTTCCAAGAACGATATCCTTTGACTTAATTGATTAATAATAAAAAAAAAAATTTGCCAAATATTCAAGGCTCAGTTAGGAAATCATATAAATGCTATATACATACAAAGACCGATGTTACTATGCCATCTTGCTCTTCAACACCTCACGTGAAAAATCCAACCCAGTTTCAGTTATGGTTTCAGCTTAGGAATATCAGTGCATAAAAGTCATTTGTAAGAAAAGACAAGGCTAACCATCATCAAATATTATTCTTGAATGACTTATGATGGATGTCCCAAGATCAATGGTTAGGTAATTGAGTTGAAGCTCAAGATTCTAATTGGGCAAGAAAATGAACAATGAGTGGAAACTTTGGAAATGGTGGAAATAAGGATTTTGGCTCTATTTATTTACTCATTCTCCACAGCAAACCATCCTCAAGGAACAGATAGCTTTTAACCTCTTGAGAAACACTTTATTCTGGAAATAAACATTTCATTAAACAAATTCTAGTTTTTAGGCTTTTTTTTAACTAACCCTGAATTTGAACATAAACTAGCTGTAACTTGTTTTCATTTCAAGTAAAGTGTTTATCCCAGTCAATAGTCATACATCAATCAATTTAAACTTGTTCAGGTCACTCAACAGTAGGCTACATATCATAGCCTTAGAAAGATCTAATTTTCTTATCAAGCTATCAGAATTTTCCAGACTTCACAAGCTTTTGTTTCTAGACTCTAGGCTTCATTATAAGTCTAGATCTTTCTTATGGCTAATAGGTAATCTTTTTATTTTTTTTAGATTTTTCTAGATTACATTTTAACACTCCCTCATAATCTTGAAAAATCATAGGACCTATCTGGAAGTGTTTTCAAGTGTTTTTGTCTTATTATTTTTTAAAAATAGTTTTTTTAAAAAAATTCTAAAAACTATTTTTTTAGAATAAAAGAACAAAAAATTTCTTTGGATGTAAATTTTAAGAACAAGTATTTTCCTTGTTTTTGAAGAAAATTGAAATACATTTAGTATTATTTATAACTTTGCCATTAATAAAAATAGATGTTCTCCTTATTTTTGAAAAAAAACTGAAAATAGTTTTGCACAAAAACAAGGAAAACACCTAAATGGTGTTTTCTAAAAACCATTTTTTCAGTTACACTTTTACAAAATAGTTTCTTAAAAATAACTTCTAAAAACAGCTTGCCAAATAAGTTTTTTTGTTTTTGTAGAACAAAAAAATAGGCTGCCAAATAGGCCCATAAACTCTAAGCATATCTCTAAAATTTTTGAATTTCTCAATCGAAATTAGTTTTGTGAAAATATCTACAAGTTGTTCTCTAGTTTTCCAAAATTCAAGTTTGATCGCTCCCTCTTCCATAAGCTCTCGAATGAAGTGATGTTGGATCTTAATTTACTTTGTGTGACTATGGAATATTAGATTCTTTGTCATGGCTATTGCAGACATGTTTTCACAGTAAGTTTTTGTTGGTGCCTTGGTGCTTTGTGAATAATCTTGCAAAATTCTTTTTAACCATATCAAAATTGGAAAAAATAGTATGAACTCTCAAAGCTAACAACTAGGGTGAGTCAGGTAATGTCCACAGAGATTGCTAAGTATCTTTTTAGTGTTCTCAGCCAAAGGATAGGGGTGGGATAGCTAATTATTAATGACAATTTAAAACAAATGCTTAAAATGCATAAAAAATAGAATCAAAATTAAGGGAATGTTTAATAAAGAAAAGCTCAAACCAAAGGATTCTTATTGTCAATTCAATGATTGATCCTTAACACTTTTCTTTTATTTTTACTTTGATTGCTTAGCTAAGGTATCAATTACGCCCAATGCTTAATTAATCTTTGTCAATTTAACCTTAAGGTAATTAACCAAGCCTAATACTCAATTGACACTTATTATTAAGTCAATTGAAACCCACCACTTTAACCAATTTATCAATAGTATTAAACACTAAAATCACCAAGTCTAGTTAATTGAATTACCCTAATAGCAACCTAATTAGCTACCTTTAATTCCCTAGGAATATTGAATTTCCCTAGCTACTCATCAACATTCTATTGCTACTTCATAGCCAAACAACCATAAATAATTGGATTTATCTATGGAAATTCAGCTAGCATAAAATCACTATAAATACTTGATCAATTAGCCATTTTAATCAACCACTTATAGCACTTATAAGCAATAAGAACAGAGAATCAAAAGAATCAAATTGAAAATAATTGAATAATCAAAACAAGTCTCACAACCATGCAAGAATAGGAGCAGAATGCCCCTTGGATTGAAGTAAAATTTAGTTACATCAAGAGTAAAATAAAGTACAAAGAAGAAGGGGAATAAAGTATAAAGAAGAAGGAAAATAATAAACCTAACTATACAAATGGAGTCTTGTCCTAACAGAGCTTTTCTCCTCCAAAATTCAAAGACAATACAAAAGTGATCTAAAAGTCCTTACACTAATGGCTCAGCTAGCTATTTATAAGTTTAGTGCACCACCTCTGAGTTGAGCTACATTTTAGGGATGGAAGGGGGCCTCTTTGGATGTGAAAATCTTTAAATGAAATGTACCTCTATCACGTAACTTCCTAATGGCCTTGACCATGCATTGAAATTCGATCTCTAGCTCAGGTTATTAACTAAAATTAAGACATCCTTTTTTAGTAGTCCAACCCATAATAGATTTAGTCACTCAAGTTCAGAGCCATATAATTAAATCAAAATAGTCTAGTTTTCTCTCAAGTCCTTCATGAATGATATTGGGGGTGGATCTTAGCTATTCTATAGGCTTAAGTTTTCACCAAAATGATTTTTGGAGCTTCATTTATGATGAAAACACTTGGTTGGGCTTTGGATCACAACATTGCACTTTGCTCCAATTTTCAGGCTCTATTTCATCTCTAAAACATCTAAAGTGGGCTTTAAGCTCTTTATAACATTTTTAGATCTTTCTTTTAGTTTTCTAGGGATACAAGAATCACCCAAAACAAAAGTATAGAACTCCATATATGCCCAAAAACTTGAAACAATGTAAATTTACTTAATAAATTCAATCAAGCACAAAAACTTAGCAAACCATAAAACCAATCCCAAGTGTCCATTTAAGCACATAAACATGACCAAAGATCAAGTATAACAGGAAATAAATTATTCATAAATAGTGTTCATGAACCATATCACTTATGTTGCTACACTTATTCTTGTCATATATTCTACTTCTGTTGATGAAAGTGCTACAGTTTTCTGCTTTCTCGATGTCTATGAGATTACTTTGAATTCCAGAAGAAACACATATCCACTTGTGCTCTTATGATCATTAACACTACCAACCCAATCATTTGTTAGTGTAACCAATTAAATTAGAATTATCTTCTGATTTGTATATGATGCCAAACATCTTTGTACCCCTGACATATCTTAAAATTCTTTTTGCAGCAGTGAGATGTGCCTTGTTGGGCTCGCCTATGTATCTAGAAACAATACTGATTGTATGCACTATATTTGGCCTTGTGTTTGTGAGATAAATCAATAATCTAACTAGGCTTTGATAAGTTGTCTCATCAACTTTTTATTTTCCATCCTATCTCACTAACTTTTCATTCAACGCCATTAGTGTTGCCAGTATTTTGTAATCTTTCATGTGAAATTTATTCAATAGATCATTCTTGTACTTTTCTTAGGAGATGAATTTTTGTTTGGGCTTTTTTTTGACTTGAATTCTAAGAAAATATTTCATAAGACCAAGATTAAGCATCATGTATTCCTTTATCATGGTCTTCTAGAAGTTTTTGATCATCCTTGAATTAGAGTCAGTGTATATTAAGTCATCCACGTACAAGCATAGAATGGGAAAATGATCTCGAGACGTCTTCACGTATAAAGATGGCTCACTTGGGCTTTTGAAAAATTTATGATTTATTAGATATTTGCCGATTTTGCTATTCCATGCACAAGGGGCTTGCTTGAGTCCATAAAAGGCCTTCTTCAAGCAATACACCTTGTGTTCTTCACCTTGAATCTCATACCCCTGTGGTTGCTCTGTGTAGACTTCTTTTCCAATTTCACCATTAAGAAAGGTTGATTTAATATCCAATTAGTAAACTTGTATTTAATTGAATAGCTAGTGCTAAAATCATTCTAATTGTTTCCATGCACACCATAAAAGCAAAGGTTTTGTGAAACCGATGCCTGGTTGTTGAGAGTATCCTTTTGCAACAAGTCAGCCATCTTCATTTTAGTTGATTTTGTAGACCCTTTAAGCCAATGATGTCTTTATCTCTTGGCTTCTATGTAAGCTCCCATATGTGATTCTTCTCTATCATCTTGATCTCCAAATCCATGGCTTGTTGATTGGCTACCGAGACCAATCAGAATTAGAAAATTTATAACCAAGCTACCCTCTACTTGTAGTATACGGCAACACCGGATTGAGCCCTTGGATCATTCTAATATTAGCAATCAGATTAAGAGGTAAAAATGAAAAGAGGGTTTGGTAGTAACTAGTCTAAGAGCAAACAACAATGCAAAAGTGTAAATAGAAGTAAACAAACAACCAGCCCAAGGGAATCAACTAAACTTGAGATTAATATATCCTTGATCACTAAATATTCATCTAATTATTAATCATATTTATGGCCTTAAATCATAACAAGAAGCCTTGAAATGATTAATAAGTCCTCTACTAGATAAGCATCTAGCATTTGGTTAATTAAGCTTAAACAAAATAAGCTTCCAATTAAGTCAAAATCATCCTAAGAAACCAGAACTCAGCCAAGTAAACAGTCCATCGAAAGCTCAATGCATTGCTTAGTTTCTACCATCCTCTTTCTACAAGTGATTATTAAGCAATAATCATATTAAAATCTAAATCAAATGAAGCCATTCAATTCAG